>WBMZ01003979.1:212174-277975 GCA_013400975.1 Atrichornis clamosus
AGAGAAGAGAAGAGAAGAGAAGAGAAGAGAAGAGAAGAGAAGAGAAGAGAAGAGAAGAGAAGAGAGAAGAGAAGAGAAGAGAGGAGAAGAGAAGAGAAAGAGAAGAGAAAAAGAGTAGAGAAAAAGAGAAGAGAAAGAGAAGGCTCCAGGTAGATCTTCTCCCCTTCCCCCTGACAGTAGATGCAGTGAGATGAGATGATATACTTTCATGGAAACTGACGTGTCTATGGCTCCTTTGTGTATAAAAATAAAATGAAACAAAATAAAATAACCCAAACTCTAGGCAAATCTGCCCTAACAGATATATCAAGTCATTATTTTATTTACCGTGCGTTCAGAGGCTTAGGATTTATGTATTGAGGGATAATTTATTTTTGAATGTTCTCACATGGTAGTATGAAACAATATATAAGAGAAGGTGGCAAATGAAGAAAACAGTGAGACTGTAAATGGCACCACAAAAGAAGGACTGTTCTTGGGCTCCAAGATTGTGCTTCATCCCCCTCCCAGTAAGGAAAGTTCTGTAGCGAAAGAGGATGAAGAAGTTGGTTTTCTGGATATAGAGCTACAGCAGTATTAGATGGTGGTGAAGGATATCACTCTTTACTGTCTTGCATCATCAGATTTTACAAACTCAGGATTATTAAGTGCTACAAGAATTTTAAGTCACAGCAGCTCCAGGAACTTGCTGCAATATTTCAAGTTGATTTGGAAGGTGTCATCTTTCCCTAAGTACACACAGTCAGATAATTCAGAAGAGCATCACAAAGCTAAAAGTTTAGACCGAAATCTGGAAAGAAAAACAAGCAGTAGGTATAGCAATGTTACAAGGGCTGTTTACTGACATAAATGACTATTTTATTTAAAGCTTGTTTCACAGGTTCAGCTAGTTATAATGCATTTTTCTTAGCAGAATTGCAAAGAATGCACTTAAGACACTGTATTCCTACCTTGGTACTCTTTGTGCAATATTCCATTTACCAGCTTCTTCCCTTCTGCAGCAAGCCAGTTTATTTTGCTGAATCAGAGAAAAAGGATTTATAGAAGCCTATCATAAAGAGTGTGCCAATACTTGAAAAAATGCAGTGCTACAAGCTTAGTATCTGGAGAGATCCTCTTTTGCATAGCCTGCTTCTAGACCTTTAAAAAGCATTGGTGGGTGTATCAAATTATATTTAAAATGTACAGAAGCCTTTGTAGACATCCAGTAACTCCATACACGTGGAGTTTTATCAACGTTTTAAAAGACATTTTTTAAAACATGAGGAGAAGAATTGACCTCTGGAGTTTCCATGATTCAATACTCCTAACATTTCAACTTCATTCTGCTGTAGCGTGAGCTCCTCTGGTTTTTAATCTCTTTAGAATAAAGGTTTCTAGATTTGGCACTGCCTGGTTTTGGTTGTACCTGAAAAGCCTTACATACATATTAACAAATAGGCAATCATTTGAATGAACTGCTGTTTGAATGTGCTTCTCAGCTAGCATGTGACTCTTGAATACATGTGGTATACAGATCCTTGTCTGTGTTTTGTTGATCCCCTCACAGGCTTTGAATCAAGCAAAAAAGTCAGAAAAAAGACAGTCAGGTAAACCTGAACTTTCCATTGTTCAGTAGTGCTGAACTTGTCTGTTATTTTCATACAGACCTTTAAAACTTCTTACAAACTGAAGGATTGAAGAAGAAATTGGGTTAACTACATTGGCAAGTGGGCACAAACAGAGATCCATTTCATTTTGACTTCTTAAAAGGGATGTATCCTGCAATACAGCCCTAAGACTTATTTTCCCCTGCCCCAGTTAATTGAACAGAAAAGAATAAAAAGAGCTAACAAAGCTTGGAAAATTTGCAATCTTGCTTCAGGGGATGCGCTGTCTAATTGCTCTGGAATGTCTCCAGGGCCAAGGAATTCAGACAGCAACTTCTTGGAGATGGGACATAAAAGAAATCAGAGAAGATGTTTGGATTAACTTCCTCCCCTCCCACTCTGTTTCCACAGCACAATGGTGGGTCATTCCTCTGAAAACACCACACCCACACACACACCACCCCCCAAATTTCAACCTCCAGTGCACTAAGTGGAGTCAAGGTCAAGAATAACATTTCATCCATGTAAAATGAGAGGCGCACACATAATACAGTATTCATGTCTGCACATGGCAGCTGGGTTTCTTTTTGTAAGAGTTGCCTGTTGGCTTCCTCTACCTATTGAAAACTGTGGCATTTAGGCTTGTCAGAAGTTCACAAGTATCTTCTCAAGTAGAATTCATCTGCCCAGTGGCTGGCTTCTCTGGGACACCTAGAGAAGATGCTTTATGAGATCTGAAACTTAAGTCCATATTTTAATTCAAATAAGGAATGGAGAGACAGAGAGTCGTTGACAGAAAATGTACACAAAGTTGTAAAGAGAATAGGCATCCAAAGCAGTTTTAAGAGAGAAGAAATTAATTGCACAGATTTTAGACTGAAATTCTGTATTTAGTTAAAATCTGTTTGAAGCAGATTATCTATTTGTGCTACAAAGTAGATGTTTCTTAAAACTGGAAGGCATTCGTTTAATCCGGTACTGAACATTTAGCATTCCCATTTTCTGACTGCCTCCATTCATATACTGAACTAACTGTACAACACAGCCCAGTTTGACTCCTGAGTCTCAGTGTTTCCAGTGTTTTTTTTCCTGCTTGAAGTGTTCTGTCTGTATGCAAGCTTTTGACTTGGTCTTCATCTTTTCTTCTTTAAAATAAGATCAGCAACAAATAAATGTAATACATTTCAAGGATATTTAGTTGCATCTTACAGAAGTAACATGGATTTTTGTCAAATATTAGATAGATTGGAGGGAATGGCAAAAGTGATAGAAGAGTTCAGTCCCTTTGTCTACTACTGAAGCTGTGATCTCCAGTCCAGAATATCCCACCTGAATTTCTGGAAGTTACATCAGGCATTTAAGCCAGTCACCCATAAATAGATAGTACCAAAAAGGAAAGGCATAAAGAGATTTTTCTGTCTTTTGTATATAGATTAAGAAAATTCATCTTGAATTTTTATCCAAGGACATTTAGGCTAGACATATCTCTCAGTCATTACGGTCTAAAAGATTAATTTAACACTGATTGCTTACAATCTGTTTTCCTCCCTCCATTTTTGAGAGATTTGATATTCCATTGACTGGCTTTTAGTAACCACTATAAGCCAATTAATCTCTTTACCTCCATTACTGTAAACGGGTCTTTTCTACTAGGCAAGTTTTTCTACCACATTAATATGTTCTCATTTTCTTTTGAAAGATACTCCTAAAGAGGCTGTTCTTAAATTGCTTAGTTATAGTGGATTTTTGTATCTGAGAAATTTTGGGCTGCTTTGAGAAATCCATAACATACAGAAATAATGTTTGTTTAATAATGCATCTGTGCATGAATTACTGCTGTTGGTTGTTTTACAGTATAATGCAATATTTATGCTGAAACATTGAGGAGGACTGAAATGTTAAACTCATAGAAGGAGAGACACAGAAAAATGCAGATGTGCAGACTTGTGTTTAAGAAAGAAGAATTAGAGCAAACTCGTGTCTAGAGGCTTGAAAAGAACAATGAATTTGGGAATGTGCTATACCTGAATCCTGGATTGAAATTGGAAGCAAACCTCTTATGAATTTCTGCATGAGATGATGATATTCACAGTGCTGCTTACAACATGTATACTTTCATTCCTGTAATTTCCTTTTATCTTTTGGAAGAAGGGAATGTCCTCTTACATATTTTGTGATTATTTCCATTATGCTTGGACTTCGCGATCTTTAAATTTTTGGTTTTGTTTGGTTTTTTAATGAGTAGTCTAACGAATTGCAGTGAATTAAATGCACATATCTAATAAAGATTTAAGGTATCTATATAATTATGCGTATGGGCATAATTTCCAGAAAGTTCAGTCAAAATCTGTAATGTTAGTGCCTATCATTACTCTTTTCTTATTCAATTTAACCATTGCTGAATATGGTCTTGAGCCCAGAGAAGTCAATAGAAGTATTTCCATGGACTAAAATAGGCTTTAATTAGGCCTTGTGTTTTTATAATTAGATTTCTTCATAGAAAGCTCTTTAATTGGTACAGTATGTTCCTTTCATACAGTGAGGAAAAGTGAAATTTTATTTAGTAGCAGATGTTTAAATATCACAAAATGTGATGTGTAATTGGAAAAGGAAGTGGGCAATATGGTATGATAGACAAGAAAGATATAAATACAATGAACAATAAACTGAATAGGTAACTTGTTTACTTTGGTGTAAAGAGAAAGAAGTTTTCTTCATCCAGGGATGAGAAGTGATGTAACTATCTTGATGTTTATACATTCCTAGGAGTTAAAGGGTATGAGCTTTTAAAAAAATTTTTATATGCTTAGACTGGCCAAGGTGGTAAATGATACAATGAAAGTAATTCTCCCTAGGGTGAAAAAAATTATCATCTACCAAGTAGTAGCAATCCAAACATTCAGAAACTAGCTGCAGTTAAAAAAATCATGTCATAAAAACACAATTTTACCTGTACCTCATCTAATATGTTGAAGGTTGTGTAAATTAATGAGATTTTAAGATAATTAGCTAGTATTTCTTTAAGAGATCTTATCATAGATTGAGCTCGTATGGTACATGCTCACTAGCCTTTCTCTGTAGACTTGCATGCTAGAGTCTTAAGAAAATAAATAGCTTAAGATTGATATGCCCATGTAACTATTACCATAGGATTTAGGATTGGGAAAAAAAAACTGTGTGACTTGCAATAACGTCACATCCATGAAAAGAAAATTTTCCAGTGTTCCCTGAAGATAGCCAAAATCTTGAGTTGTCCTGTGTTCTTTGAAAATTTGTTATATAGTGCTGCCAATAAGTAATTTCGATTCAGAGGCTTCAAATCTCATTAGCTTTGTTTGGATGATGTTACAAGGCCGTGGTTAAGTGGAGCTGAGTTTATAGCTGAGTTGTGTGAGCTATATTCTAGAAAATGATCTATGAAATACTTTGGAGAGCAAAGCCTAGAACTTAGAGTGGATTTGGGCAATGTGTCTGAAGGATATAAAGATTTCTTGCTTTACCTAGGCACTTAGAACAAATGTTCCAACCTACAAGTGATGACCACTCTTTCATTTACACACAAGGGAAGCAGGAATCAGCTCGCCTGTAATATAAATTAGCTGACAATTTTGTTATTGGGTAGGAAAAAACCTCCCTGATGTCATGTTTCACTCTTTACTATTGCACAGTTCTCTGATGTTTCCAACACAGAAACCCATCCTACTAAAGGATGCTCTCCATGGACTATCAGACTAATTCAGGGTGGTAGTTCATATGTTTCTTAGAGAAAAGCATGGTGTGAGCTGAGAAAAACCAAAAAGTCCATTTGCTTCTGATCAAGCCAAATCTGATAGCTTGTAGAGATAGGCTCACCTTTTGTTGCTGCGGTTAGGTGATTACACATCTGTTCTCGGATTTGAAGAGGATTGAGATTTTGCTTTTGCTTCCTGTAGGAAAGAGAGAACCCAAAACTTAGGGCTGCCTTGGACAGTTTGACAAATTCCTAAAAGTTTGTTTGGTGACTAATTACTAGAACCTGATCATCCTGAACTAGATTCTAGTCCCAGTCATCTCTGCTGGGACTTCTGGTGTAAAAATCCAGCAAGTTCATACAATATGGCTCCTCTTACAAAGTAATTCAGGGCACACTGTGTGAAAGGTGCTAAATAAAAGCAGCGTGTACTGACTTTGTTTATGAAAGAATCTCACTGGGAAATAGCTTTCTCTGAATCTTCTTCCTGTAAGCTCTAATTGTTATGTGAAAACCCTGTGAACAGGAACATGGAGACTGTTGTCTGAATAAATAGGAGAGGCAGCAAAGGTGGAGGAGAAAACCTGGTACTTGTAGGTAAGAGGGAACATGTCTGGAGAACTAATGGAGAGAAAAGCTGGCAGCAATGTGAAGCCATTTTTTGTTAGTTAAGAGTGAAGCTCCCACAACAATTTCTCATTAGTAAACACTGCAAAGTGGTATGATTAAAAGAATGGTGAAAATGGTGAACTTCAATGTGGATGAATTTCTCCTTTTCCACTCTTCATTTTGGTTTAAATTCATGGATAATACTAATAATTTTAATTTAGTTTAAAATGTAGAACCAATGTGCAATGCTAAACCCTCCTCTCCATCCTGTTTTAAACAGAGCCCATGGCAGTCACAGTGACAAAACAACAGTGGCAAGAGGCCTGGGCACTGCCTCCACACTGTTTAGCAGGTAGACTGGCTGGCATCTCTGAACATCTGCAGCCTGTCCAAAGTTGTCTGACGTCAACTCAGGCATGGGCAACACTTTAAAATGCAACTCAAAAAATTGTCTTTGAAACCCGTAAACTAAAAGAAAGAATTTACCAGCCAAACTGGCAAAGGAAAAAGTAATGTGCACCATATACTCTTGACATTACAAAATAAATTAGAAAATATGTTATAGTTACTGGCACAGACACTGAGCTCTTCCATCCGCAGTGTGGGAAAAGGTACTTTAATCCATACAGCTTGAACACTGGTCTCCCACATCCCAAATGAGTGCTCTGACTGTGGGCCACAAAATAAAATTACTCTCTGCTGCTGCCTCTATCTGCTCCAGATTAATACCTAAATATATATAAAACCCAGAAAAGGTCCTAAGGGAACCTAAAGGGGAAGATGCTGAATTCTGGCTGCTTTTTGTCAGGGAGTTGGAAGACCACTGGTGATATCCATGCTCAAACTGGAGCAGAGTAGACTGCACGTTAGCAATAAACAGCACTTGAGTACGTGCTTTGCCAGCTGCTCTGCTGTGGGGCTGGGACTGCTCCTGAGGAAAGAGTTCCTGTGCCTGTGAAACCATTTCAACAGAACTGTAACTGGAGTGGAGCCAACCCTGCAAAATATCTTCTTGTTTTATAAAACGCAAAGTAAAAGGGTCTCAGGCAACCGTTGTTGTATAGCACCTGAAAACTCACTGGAAGATGCTTGAAAAGTCAAAACCGAAATGCTTACATTAGAGAAATTCAGGAACCAATTTTTGGCAAAGCATCCAGGCAGAAGGATGGGAGATGTGTAACATGAACAGATACAAATGTCTAACATTTCAGTCCACTCAGCAGAGTCCAGTGAGATAAGACTCCTATTAAGCAGAGAAAGCAAATTGTGGGTGTATTGGATATGAGAACTGGCATTAGAAATCAGCAGTGACATGACTGGCAGCTTTCCAGCAATTCCCCACAACCCAGGCAAAGCCTCACAAGCAGTGCAACATCTGAGACTCAAATTTAACTGAAATTAAAAGATTAGTTGCTTGAACTAGCATCGGTCTTGCACATAATTCAGTTTCAGCAGATCCAGGAAGATAGGACTTAGATGTGCTAAAAACCTGAAAGTAACCCCTGATGCTTTCTAAGCAAACAAAACTGTGCAAAGAACATGGAATTGCAAACTACATAAAATTTTTATTTTACCTTTTTGCTATGTGGTTTGTTGAGTGTAGTTCAAATTGAAGCAAAGTCTATAAGACTCTTGCTTCTTGGACCCAATACACAAAGCCCCATATTCGTATGTAATCAGCTTAGAAATTTTGATGATACTATAACTGAACTAGAAACCTAATTTGATATGACATCCAAACCAGTCATTACTTTTTAAGACAGTCCTTTACATTAAGTTACAATGAGGGGAGTAATTGGGGGAAACAAACAGGTTTTGGGCTTAACAGGGAGCAGCATCTGCTCCCATATTAATTTGCAGTCTCATTGCTCTTGTCTGTACAGTTTCTCACCACAAACATCGCCATGAATACACACATAATTAACCTTGCCAGCTTGAATCTGACTTTTATTAAATACAGACCTCTCTGATGTTATACCTGATGTAGAAATTGTTAGTTATAGGCAGCTATTTACCATTAAATCATTCTTAGCTGCAGACCTCAATACAAAGGAGTTGTAAACCACAAATTTGATTATTGTAAATTTGAAAAGCTCCCTTTCTGTATTTTCTCTATGCATGTGTTTTTGTGCCTTTTTATAAGTAGTAACAAAACAGCAACAAGAACTAAAGAACAGTTAAGAAGGCAAAAACAGAGAGAAAAGATAGAATCTCTGACTTGCTCCCCACTTCAGTTTCAAAGTAGGACTGTCTCTTACGAAGATAGATCTTTTGGAGGATGGATGCAAAAATGAATTTGTGATGATGTGAAAATAAATTGAAAGTGTGTGTTGGTGTTACAAGAGGATGGTGAAAACCTCTTGAGAATGAGTGGAGGAGCAAAAGACAGCACAGGAGGCATAAAAATTGAAAGGCAGTCAAAGGTACATTAGAGACAAAGAACAGAAAAGGCACAAAAAGAACAATTGTGAGAAAACCAGATTAGAATATAGATTAGATACATTTTTGTGAGACCATTCTTCCTGAATATTGCTGTTTCTAGCACAGACTAGTTCTTTGGCTGTAGTTTGCATTTTGTCAAGAGACTGGGGTTGGTATTTCACTCTGACATTATTTAAACTATCTCCAGTGAAGTCTGCAACTGAGTTATGTAAGGGTTTGGGGTGAAATTAATTTTTTCTAGCATAGTTTTGAAACTCCGTACTTCCCAGATATTTTGAGCACAAGCAGTAAGCTTCCTTGGAAACCATGAACTACTTATGTCAGAAGTCCCTGTTCTGAAACTGGGATGGCAGTCAGTGTCTGCTGAAGGATTGAACTTTCACTTGGAAACACATCCTGTCCCATTTGAATAAAAATATAAAATACAGAAGAAATATGTCTACTCAGTGTGGAGACACTGAACTAATTGCCAGACACTAAGATTAGATTGTCTGACGAAGTTGTCGCTTCTGAAACAGTTTTGAATAGAGTCAATCCTGAAAGTTATCAAAATTGCCTGTTTCCGAATAATCATCTAAAAGACATCTTCCTATCAAGAAAACCTTCTTTTGGAAAAGCTTGCAAAGAATTCTCATAACTGAATCCTACATTCACTTTTTAAGTGAATTTAGTGTTACACTTTCATTTTTCCAGTCTGAGTAATGCTTCTCCAGTATCACTATTCCACAGAGCTCACCAGTTCCATGAGTGAGAGTTTATTATAAGATAGAAACCTGCAAATTTTGAAAATGCTGAGTTGAAATCTCATCTTGCAAAAAGGACAAATACATTCTTTTTCACTCCCTTCCTGAAAATACAGCACCTTTGGTGGATATAAAAGTTAATAACAGCTTTTGTATATATTAAATCTTTTATCCCATAACCTGTACAATTGTAAATAGTCTTGTGGCTCTTGGCTCTTTGTTCTTAAAAATGAAGCCAGTTCCTACAAACAGCCAGTATCATCCTTGCCTCTTATTCTTATCCAAATGTTTGTCTGTAATCAGAACTACCAAAAAAATACATGCTCTGCCCTGGGTACATGGAAGGATTTTGAGTATTTGTAGTGCCACAGTATGATTCTGCATTTAAAATGGATTCCCTGATTTGGAACAGACACTTAATCTTTCTATTGTAATTTGCATATTAATAAATTTGCCAACAATGATTTAGGTGATATTTGTACACTTCAATAATTTCATTTGTAAGACCATCCTCCAAAACACCTCAGAGACAGGACTTAACTGTCCGATAGCTCCTCTTATTTAGGCAATTGACCCATACAAGACTTATTTACATGTAGTCAATTAGGAATTGAGCTATCCCCTGGAAACAGCCTCTGTTGGTGGTAAGAAGAGAGTGGTCAACCAGAAATTCACTTATCCTTGTTCTACATGTAAAAAAAATTTAACTTTATTTAGAGCTATTTCTATTTTATCATATTAAAACAGACGGTGTTTAAGGTGACTTCCACAAAGGACTGTTATTCAGTCTCCTTAAAACACTTGAGCTGCCCATGATTTGGGCATGAAATTGTGCACAGCTCCAGTTAAAGTGTATGGCCTTTTCTATGAAACTCAAGCACAGACTCACTGGTGTAACCATTCATTGTGCAAATAGAACTGCCCTGAATAAGTAGGTTGACCAGTGAGAAAGCAGGCAGGCTTTAATGACTTTTAAATTAGACAGATTAGTAACCATTAAACAAAATTTACCTGCCAAATATTTCACAAGTGAAATAGTTGTATGCATCAGTTTAATCCAGGAAAAGGATTTCTGATATACCACAGAGAAAGTTAAGTTCTATGTTTATTATATAACTATTAGTTTGCAACATTCCTGAAATACTCGAAACTGTAATTACTGAGCTGAATGAAAAATTTGTGGTTGTTTGAAAGATCTGCAGTATAATTGTAATTTCTAATATAAACTTAAAAGCTGGCTCTGAGCTGCATTTTCATGGCTTGTTTTCCAAATAAGCATTTCTTATTTCACTGGTCTATATTGCAGACAAATGCCCATACTCATCTGCCTTAATGTCATGTGCCAGCTGTTAAAGGTGATCTATCATATGAAGTTGTACCTGTGTAGAGCACTGTACTACTATACAGAAAACACATGGTGATAAGAGTGGTGCTAGACATTGGATGTGCTTGAAGGAATATCTCCTGAATGCGTGAATTTTGAACAGTATAAAATTCAAAATTCTTTCATGATATAATTATGAATGTTTAAGGACTGTGTGCTGACTTGACCTAGTGTTTTTCCATGGTATATGCTTATGATAAAAGAATTGCTCAGTCTTATCTCCTGATCTTAATCCAAACCCATGTAGCCATCCAGTGTGTCATTTGATATCCTACTTCCCAAAAATGCTTCCACCTTTCACTCGGATTGATTTTAACAGTGTTCTTCTGAAGGTCTTCCGTCAGCAGCTTATTCCATTAACTTAAATGGGTTTCCCTGAGTTACTGATATGATGAACTCCTTCTTCAATTTAACCTGCTGTGACTTTGAATGACCAAGTAGCCTGTGTATATAGTTGCATTTATGCTTCTGTCCTTACATGGTTTTCTTTTTCTAAATGATGTATTCCAGGCCACACTGAGCCAAGCTCCTTTACTCTCTATTCTCTCCTTGAACTGAGATCAGCCAGTCTGTGTTCTGATGGGTGTTTCTACATCAAGGGAATGTAAGACCTGTCATACCTAAGCAAACCTACAGCTCTTCTTAGGCCAGTGTCCTGCCTCTGACAAGGACCACTGCATCAAGGTTTGAAGCGTAAGAAGAACAAAATTACCCCTTCCCTGGTATAGCCTCTCAGCTTCTGGCTATCAGAAGTTTAGGGACTTCCTGAACTGGGGGCTGTATCTAGTATGTTAATAGCCCCTGCTGGACCTGTCTCCCATGTATTTATAGTTTTGGCATTTTCTGTGTCCTGTGGCAATGGATTGCACAGCATAACTATACATTGTTTTGAGAAGTATTTTGTGGCTTCCGTTTGCTTAAAATCTGGCACCCAGCAGTTCCACTGAATGTTCCTTAGTTCTCGTCTTATGCAAAATACTCAGCCCTTATTCACTCTGCTCATGTTGCTTATGGTGTAGCCATTCTTTTTGTTTCATTACATTGTAAGAACCCTGTGTTTTAAATGGTTTTTTGTTGTGCCTGGACTTGGTGTCAGAGTTAAGAATATACTTTCTCAGCACAGAAAGATACCAACAATCTTAAAAAATATTTTTATTAGAGTATAAGCCCCCTCTGTATTTAGTGGGCTGAAACTTCACAGAGTCTATTGGGGGTTTGTTCTCCCCTAATGACATGGATCTCCCTATTTAAATAACCTTTATAACTTAGTATGTTTATATATTCTTCAAAAGAAGTCAGTTTTGTCCCCCAAAGTGTTTTTACTATCCATCCTTTTCATGGTACATTTGTTTTGTTCATTCTCTCAGAACACCAGCTGTAATACTTCATCTCCCCTTACATTCCTATGGATTCACTGGCCATTATAAAAGAACATGTAAGACACACATTTCCTGTTAGTTTCAAGCCTTTTAGACGCTAATGCAGCTAGCACAAAAGTTTGGACAAAACTCTTATTTTGGCATATAAACAATTTTATGTTATGTATAGAATAGATGCAGAAATAGTCTTGGCTACTCTCCCCTCACACTTCTCTTGAAAGAAGGAGACTTGTTTCTGGATGCAGAAACTGAAAATAAAGGAGGTAGAATGTGTTACTAAAATTTGGATTCTAGTGCTCAGGAGGTTTGAAGGTGTGTGAACTGCTCACCTAGAACTAATTGGGATTCAAGTAATGTGTGGGTATGGATTTTATGCAGAATTCCCCTGATTATGGCCAGAACAGGATTAGGCCAGAGCTGAGTTCAGTTTCTGATTTCCATGTCTACTAAGGGTACTATTGTGACTTGGCAAAGTGCTGCTCAGAGAATTAGAGCAACAGGGTACAGGACTTGCCACTCTTGCTTTAAATCTTCCTTCCATACCTCTGTGCTTTGCTCTTTTTTGGTTTTCTCTCTGATCATCCACCTGGTCTCTCTGCTCTACACTCAACAGTTCAGCAGTGGGACTGGAAATAATTATTGCATGTTAGTGATAACGTAAGCATCTGATAGTCACATGACTTGTCCAGCTTCTTTTGATTAAGGTGTGAATAATGTTCAGATCTTCTGATTCCTAATCCAAACTAGCTTCAGTTTCATGAAGAAGCCATGATTATCATCTCATGCCTTGAAATTCTCAACTGGTCTCCCTAAATCCTTGTCTTTTCAGATCTCCTAACAACCTTTACTTTACCATGAGCTGGTAAGTTACCTTAGGTTGATATTATTACTTTCTACATTATTTCTTTAGTTATAACTACCATACCTATTACTAAGACTGGCATGCTTTTGTTCCTCTTCAGTGGTTGCACTTATTGAATTACAAAGCTCTCGCTACCAGATGCAAACGCATACCATCAGCTTGATTTCCTTTGTCTACTACATTATAACCTATGCACAGCCAAGGGAGGCTTCCATTTACTACCACTTTGGCCTCTGCACAATTTTCTCATTTTAACCATGCTGTTACTCATTCTGATCAGCTGGCCAAAGGCAAACTTTCTCCACTGAATCTATGAAAAACCTTTAGCAATTGTCAAGTGAGTTCATACAGGTATTGTTTTTGTCATATGCTTCTCAGACCCTTTAGTAAAGGGAAACACAATTAGACTATTTAGTTGGTTTGTTGGTTTTTTTCCTTTCTAGAAAATCAGCATTTATTATTATTGCTAAAAGACATGTCTCCTTGTTAAATCAAAAACTTCCAAAAATAAAATAATATTATATAGGCAGTCATCATGTGGTATATATCTTATTTGTAACAATTTGGTAAATACATTTTAGCAGGTTGCATGCTACACTGAATTTCTGTCACCTGAAATTTTTCTGTCAAAAATAAAGAGAGCAGGGGATTTGGTAGCTCTGGTTCAACTTGATTATGCAGCTCTTGATGACTTTGAGACAAGTTTCCGATGTAAATAATATTTAAGAAATCACGATCTATGGGGCAGAAACAGTAGGAATAATATCAAAGTATCAAACCCAGCATGACCACATAAGTTTAAACTACCTAAAAACCTTCTTAGGACTTCATTTCCAAGTTCTCCTTTTCATTCCCTCATATTGCTCTGGCATTCTAAAACTGTAAAAAATTATGACAATGCTTTTCTACACAACAAAAGGAAACTGCTTTTTTATTGTTCAAGTTTCATATCTAGAGACTCTGAACATAGATTCCGCTTTATAAGGAATTTTAATATTTTTGTCAAGTAGGTCTTTAAATAGGGTTAGAAAACTTCTACAATGATGGAGCACAACATCTACTAAGACCAATACCTTCCTCAAAACTTCTTGAATTTGAGAGCAATAGTGGTTGGATTATTATAAAGTATCTGGTGTACTTTGGATTTTTTTTTTCAACTGAATACTTCTTACATTCAGGGACTGTGGGAGAACAGCATTTTTAATATTCCTCTTTCCATATTTACTCTTTCTTTTTAACTAGCAGTAATGACTTGCTAATATTTCTTGTGAAAGTAGTAATTTACACATATTTTAAGGCTGAAAATTGCCAACCATGTGAAAGATGAGAACCTGACACAGGGCATAGACAAAATGTGGACAAAATTACATGCTTCATACTGTGAGATTGTGGAATAACTATTTTTTGATCAAGCAAACGATTTTTAAAATATACACAGGGGGTAGCTTTAAACTCTATAGATAACCACAAATACAAAAAATTTGATAAACACATGATTAAAGAAATACACAAACCAGAGTATTGCTCATAAAATGGATTTTCTCTCCTTTTTCTGTCATGTATGTGTTTAAGATGTGGGTAAAGTCTATTTGGCAAATCTTTAAACAGAAACACATACACAGCCTGTTTGCCCCATTTCTCCACTGCTTTTCTTTTCTTTTGTTATCCGTTTTGCTTTAATGACCTCTGATAGCTAACACAGCCTCATTGGCTTGCTCATGCTCTGAATACAGATGTTACTGTACTAGAGGAAATCTCCTGTATACATACCTATTTACTTGGCAGAAAAATGAAAAGAAAACGTTGTTGATGATGGCAGCTTTGACCTTTCCTTTCAGGAATTCAAACAACAGCTAATCGCTTGATCACCTGAAATAAACTCATGCATACCTGTGTCCACTCTGTGGTTTATTTACTATGAAAACATTTTCTCTACTGTCTAGCCATGCACTGGCTGTCGAGCACAATAATTTTCCTGTTATGGCAATTAATATTCAAGACAAATGTAAAGTATTCATTGATCTCATGGTATTAAATCTTTACTATTACAGTAAGCAAAGGTGTGAACAAATCTTTGCTGTTCAGAAGGCAAATTGGTGGTTTCAGGCTAGTTGGAGATGCCAGAGGTTCTAAAGCACTAAAGGATGCTTTTTGGTAGTTTTAGCAGAAAGGCAAAAAGTTCTGTGTGAAGAAAGCTTTAACTTTCAAGCTTTATAGATGGTCCCTTCATAGTTGTTTTGAGTCATGTTGGCAAGGTGGCTTCAGAAAGCTTTTCCTCCCTTTCTCACTCAATAGCTATTTCATCCTGTGGCATGAGCCCAGACTTTGAAGTGCTAGAAGCTAGTCAAAGAGTAGATTTTTCTGCTTACAGGAACAATTTCCAGAGAGACCTGAATAAAAATACTCTGCCTCTAAGTAACTCTGAACAGAGGGAGTGTTCTGGTCCAAATTTGTGCTTTCTGGTTTTGCCTAGAGTTCTCCCAAGGTATTACCTTAACTATGCCCCTTATCCCAACAGTATATGTTCCAAAATAGTACTTTTGTTTGTAAAAAAAGTGATTTCTTTTTACTAACTGAATTTAAATCATTGCAATATACATGTGAGTTAGATTGCTACAGTGGGAAGATACTCTGCCGATGACTATATCAAAATACTCATATATTAAATTCCCAAATTTAAAAAGTCAGGGGTTTTTGATACTTGAAAATGTATTTGATTTTATAAAATTATTTCTGTTTACTGACTTGTTTTACTGATAAAGATTATTTAGTATAGTTAGTTATCAGATAGAGTTGTATTTACTAAATCTAATTTAAAAAGAGAGAATCTCAAACATAGAAAAAGATTTAGGCCTTTCACCATATAGTTCCTGCTTAGTTCCAAGCTGACAAAGATGAACTTCTGAAATTCTGATTGTCATGTCGGGATATTAAAATAACTTCATATTTGATTTTTTCATTTTTCAGCTTTGCAGAGATAACCAGGAATCACCCTGGTTGGGATCTCCACCATATAATGTGGATATGAACAAATTTTCTTTTGTGAGCAAATGGAAGAAAATTTAGTTTGTTTTGGAATGGTAACAGACAAAAAGGAATGATGAGCAAGCCGTATGTAAATGTAACGTGAAATGTCTGGGGCATGACTTTGCACTGCTCCAAGTATTAAAAAAATCCTAGAAATTGGGGGAAAAAAATTACCATTGCTGATTGATTTTTCTCACTATTTTCATGATGCTAGTGTGTGGGATGTAAATACTCCTGCAGACGATCTCCTTCTTTTCTGCTTTCTGTGAGCCTTAATCAATAAGCTTAAGAGCTGTCTATACAAGAGGTGGTTGCATCTGTGCTCACTCCTCCTGGGTTTCTTCTCTTGCTAATTGTGCACTTTGATGTTCTTTCTGCCTTTGAGTGGCAGGCTAATGAAGTTGTTTCACAGCAGAATTACCACAAAGGCATGAGGCAGGAGTTAAAACCTAGAGACCTAGAAATGCCAGCTCTTGGTGGAGCACCACTACTGACCATTGCAATGATCACCAGTGCTAAGCTGCCAAGTACTTGCCATCACACGTGAGGAATTCACTGAGTTTGGAGCATGGCTCAATGAGCCACCTATACCTTTGTATAATGTGGGAATCATGTAATTTCCCGTGTCATTTCATTGGCATTAGACACACACACATACACACATAAATTAGTGTAGTTTTGAAATTTGATGGGTAAGCTTTGAACAGTTCTCTGTGGGGGTATTTCAGTAATCTTCTGGTTTTGTTTCTTCAGGATATGAGCTCTATCACTAGCTTTGCTTTCTGCCTTCTTCCTCTTTTCAGGGGTCATTGCTTTAAAGGGACACCATGGATACTTAAAACCGGAGGGGCAGAAGTAGGATAGTTTTACTAATATTCTAAAAATACTGAGTTTTATTTATGAAGTGTGTGAAGTATTTTAAAAGACAGTCTCAACACTTTAATTTTTATTGCCACTTGTCTCCAGTTTCTGCAAAAAAAAATTTGACACTGTACAAAGGTGCCTTTGTGGGCTAATGCTGGCCAAACCTAAACTTCAGATTCTAGCCGTTAAATTCAGTTATACAAGACCTGTGTAAATTTTCATTATATCCATTACAACTGATTTCACACAAATGTGCATTTCAGATGAAATAAGAAAGAAGGCCCAGAGCAAGCCTAACTATTAAAAAAAAATGTCTACGACACATTTCACAAGAGTAAGTGTGTTACTTGGTGTCACTGGCTGTACTCCATCCTGTGTAATTAGATTTTGCCTACATGAAATTCCCCCTGTAGTTCTAACAGGATATGTTTATTTTTTACTTCCTGTATGAAAGCCTGCACTAATTTATATTAGCTGAGTTCTGCTCTAGAAGTGGCAAAATTTTATGTTAGATAACAGTGTTCTATTCATAAAAACCATTCGAGTATGTCAAATGTTTCTTGCAGACTTCTGGGGTTCCCTAAATGGAGGAAATTCCTTCTGTCAAGCTTTCAATTCCTAGCCATGATACTATCACTATTAGCACTGAGATGTGGACTCTGCCTGTTTGCTGTGTGAAATGCCAAAATTCAAAAAGTGTCTGATGCTGTCTATTACCTTTGAATTCAATGTATGGTGTAATAGGGGCATGGCCTCCCTGGATCAGATTTGCATCCCATTTGGGCTGGCGTGCTATCGCTGCCAGTACTTGCTTGTAGGGCAAGTGTTTTCCTCATCTCGTCACCTACTAGTTGATGATGCCCTGAAGTCTTGAAGGTTTGTATCATTAATTGATTTCTCTTTTTCTTTCAACTGTGGTGGTTTTGTGGCTGTTTTAGGTATGCATCTGCTTAGTGGTGTCCATCTCTAATTTACTTTGAATTAATTGCGGTCAACATTAAATGCTATTGAACAACAAAGATTTTGCATGGTGCTTGACACTGCTACCCTGGTAAATTCTTTAGACACAAAGGCAAAGGCAGTAGTATGGACTTCTCAAATTAGTTATAAGCTGTAAAGAATTTTGGACTGTGTCTGTCTTTTATGTCTCAGTCACTTGTAATTGTATGCCTGCCTGATGGCGTGCTCTGTTCTAATCTTCTGGTCTCATATAGAGGCAGTGGCCTAGTAGGTTTTAGTTTTGGATTTGTTTATTTTTGAAATATATTATGGACATATATCCCCCTTCTTTCTTCTGGAGCCAGGTAATATTCTTTAGGATTACATAAAGAACAGTGCACAGACGCATGTATTGCCACAGCAGCTGGAGAAATTTTATTCCCTGCTGCTGTCTTTCAATGTGGTTTCCTCATCACTCCAAACTATGAGCATGTGGCACTGCCCTGAGCAAATCCATGAAGAAATTTCATGTGGAAAAGAAGAGAAAAAACCTCCTACCACTTAAAAGCCCCAACATCTGCCTCCACCTGCCCCATTTTGCAAAGTAAAACTTTTCAAACAATTGTTATACTGTCCTCAACATCTTGCATTTTTTCCCTAATAAACTTATTTCTTTATTTTAAAAGTGTCTCTTTTGGAGTTAGAGCTCTCTCTGCAGAGACCTAATGTACTTTTATTCTGTAGGTTTTCCTCAGGACACCCTGAGCACTTCTCTATATTAGTGTTCTGCCTCAACAGGCTGAAATCAGAAGAGTGCTAGCTGTGGTAATGTATAACTGGGAATTTATTCAGAGCTGAACATGAATAAAGGATGCAACCATGTCACTGAAAAATAAAGGTTGCATTTATTCAAAAGAGGAGATGTGTCTAAGGAATATGTATATTCCAAAACCAGCCCCCCTATTTTTAGAAAAAGCATTGATGAGGGCTGTGTAACATCACTTCTATTGTGATAAATAGTGGTGAGAGAAAGATAAGATGTAGGACTGAAACTTGGGAGAAACAATTATTTCTTTAGATGTTTTCAAGTATGGGAACAAAGGGTGTGAATTTCCATATAGATACTTCCAAAACTTATTAATAACTTCTATCTTTAATCTACCTGATTTTGGTCAACTACTTGTCAGATATGCACTACTTTTATCCATGCTCAGATACTAGGAATTGTTGCATCGCAGCATAAAGCTGTTTGTTTTGTTCCACTTAAGGTTCTCCTAGATATTTTTTTCTTCCAGGATGCTAATAATGAGGAATTCTGTCTTTCACTGAAGGTTTAATATCAGGATTCTTGCACTCTTTCTCAATGGCATCTTCCATAATTTAGCTTAATAGAACCACTGTAGGCTCAGCAGGAATGTGATATATTTTGAATATTTCTCCAGAATACAGTTATTTTTGTATGGTGTCCCCTACTCACATAGGAAAAGTTTCTGCTTTTATAAAGAAGGAAAAGCTAAATGGCAACTTGGACCACTACACTATATGTTATTAATGAGCACAACATAATTCACCCCTGAAAATGAAATTCTGACACAGACTTCCATGGGACCCTGAACAATTTACTTTACTTTTATTTGCCTCAGTTTCTAAATTTCAAAGGTAGACATCTACAAACAAAGTATAACTTATTTAAAACGTGTTTTAAAAAATGGACTGGGGAAAATTTCAGGAAACAAAATTATTGTAATGTCTCTCCAAGCAGTCATTACTTGTACGAAGCAAGCACTGTAATACTAGACATTTCATGCCTGAATTCTAAAGAGATTTAACCAGTCCCAGGCTTTAGCTTTCAGAATTACTTGTATAGAGACTGGCTTTTAAAGTCCCTTGGTTTCAGTACAGTCCAAGAATTTCCTACAAGTAGCTCTTTACATATTTTTATGCAGACTTTTTTTATTTCCATTTTGCCTATAGGGATGGAGGAAATGTTAATTTTTAAAAATACTAAATCACAAACTGTCACCTCTGCTGGCAGCAGGAAAGTCTGAGGTCGTTTGTTTTGCATCCCATGTACAAAGATAGAAATAAGACAAAAGGGAATATAAAAATAAGTAAGGCTGAGAGTACTGGGTGCACCTTCATTAGTACTTGAATCCACATCAGAGAAGAATTTCCTGATTTTCTTTGCTTGGATTGCAAAACATTCCCAGAGTGCTTGGATCAGATTAGATTAAAGTAAATCATCAAATATACTCTGGGAGCAGAAATTGTGTGCTCCACCTGCTCATAAGGGCTCAGTCCGTGGGACTGAAGCCAACAGAGTCTACAGCAACACTCCTAGAGTCATTGGAGGATCAAAATTTCATCAGCACCAGCTGCTTCACTCCACTGACCTGTTGCCACTGACCTGTTGCCACTGACCTGTTGCCATTGGGCCTCCCTCACTGACTGTACTCCAGGGATCCCCTACCCTGGCCATAGCCCAGGAGCTCATTTCAGCCCCCCAGGGCCACCAGCCCCTGCCCCAGGACTGCCCCAACAGTGTCTTGTCTCTTGTTGCATTAATATAATGTTTTAAATTTATTAAGGATACCTTCTTCTAGTTAAACTGTCTCTCAGTTGTGCTCCTATGCTCTTTTAGCTCAGTTCATGAGCTAAAGTACTGTGAAGTTTGTATGTGCCAAAAGCAGGTCAGATTCTTCCCTAAAATTTGCTGCCTGTGTTGTACATGATGACCATTATCAAGTATGTGAGGTCTGCATCTGAGGTGCGGGATGAGGCTAATGGTCTTGTCCTGCCTGACAAGTTAGAGGAAAAGCTGTGCTGTATGGTGCAGTGCATTGATTTATAGGGTGAAAGAGAAAAGGAGTGGGGTCCCCTCGAAGCTAACCAATGTACATGTGGCAACATTCATTTTGGCATGTAGCTGTTTTTGTAAGAGATATGTGCTGACCTTAATGGCCCCTGCTTGCTGGTTATGTATACTACTAGGTACCCTTTAAAAATCATTACCTGATTGTTATTAAACACTGGAGCTGCTGTGACACAGCAGCCTGGACAGCCTGCCCTGTTGGCACAGGCATGTCATGACATGGAGAGAGCATGAAATGTCTGCAGGAACCATATGTTCAGGAATGAGCACCTGACATTTCTGTCCTTTGAGTCTTTCCATGCAGTTTTGCTTTCCATGTATAGAAAGGGAGAGTGTTGAGAAACTGTCAGGGCAAAATACTGTGATCTGCATTCTTCTGAAGAAGAAAGTATGAACTCACCAGAGCTCAGCACTGGCCATGGCTTCTGGAGCTGTTACTGCCCAGATTTTGGGGTAGGCAGGATGGAAGAAAATGAAAGTGGTGAGACAGGGTGAGGGCAATGCAGTGGTCCTGTAGCTGTGCTGCCATTTTCCATGTCTGATGTGCTTTCCTCAGAGCAGCACAAACCCTCCTCTGTCTCTGGATGAGCTAGACTGCTCCCTACATATGCTAAAATAAAATTAATTAAAAATTACTAATTGTAGAGATGTGTTTGGAAACTGCCACCCGATGACATATTGCTCTCCCTGTATGAGTGCTGCTTTTTAACCAGCTTTGGGTGTTGTCACAGCAAGGTGTGAGTGTTTTAGCTCAGTGACATAGATTGCTTTCTACACATTATGAATGACTGTTTGTATACAGAATAACATGGTATGAAGACAGAAGGCATAAGAAATGAATTGTAAGAGGTGGATTAGAGAAGGTATTGCAGGGTGGTTACACGCCGTGGTGTCCTGGAAGCTGCATCATGGTACAAGAAGACTCAGTGTGTGACTACCTGACTGTATCACAGACAGAGGGCAAACCCCACATGTTTAACCTCTGTGTTCAGAGGACTGTTCGCCTTTTTAAAATATTGAATGCTTTTCTCCTTTGTTGCTTCCCTAAAATTATTTATTTTTAAATTTTCAGAATGATGGATACTTTTTTGGGCCTCTACATTTAAATCTAAAGTGGCATTTTTTTCTAAGATCTTAGACTGTAGACACCTGCAGAGTATTTATTTACTCACTTTGTTTAGAGTTGATTAATTTGATATAATAACCAATCTGCTGCATTGTCAGTCATCCAGGGATTTTCTGCTAGGAGCAGGTAGAATATTTCTTAAGGATCATGACTGAATTAAGAGAAAAGCAAACTTCAGTACCTCAGGGATTTGCCTGGTATTGGGTTTGTATGAAATAGAATAAAGGCCCTTTAAAGTTTTATTTGTCCATTTATTCAGAAAAGACTTCAATTGTATGCCTTTTGACTACAATTTCTGCTTGGTTTCTTCCTGAGATTCTAGATATTTTTCTTATTTTATTTCACTTTTTAATCTGAATTTCTGGCAAGAGTTGAATCATTCTGAAATAGAGACTTATGCTATGATGATTCATTTTAACAATGAAAATGGTTTTTCTGACTATTGTTCTAGTTCGCAATACCTTTTCTGGCAATTTGTCCTCTAATTCTTCATAAAGCTGTTTTGGTTATCTATTTATAATTTATTTGAAAAAATTGTCATACTTTTAAGTGCACACTTTGTGATAATTTCAAAGATATTTCAGGGAAAAAAAAGGTGATACAGACAGAGCATGAGTTTGAATGGTCAGGTTTAGATGTGAAATTTCACAAAAATGGAAATTTTCAGTAAAAGATTTCGTGCCCCCCTGGGCAAGATTCAGCCAGGGTCCACCCTTCTACAGTTGACATAACTCATGATTTTCCTAATGCCCTGCACAGCAAGTAAGGAGACCACCTAAAAGGCTACCTTTTCTTGTCTCATGTGTAGACAGTATCTCTACCATGTTCACTTAAAAAAATTCTAGTCTGAAAAAAAAAAAGATAGTGAAATATTTTGTGCCAAAGGATAAAAAGGGAAGATCGTGGAGTGCTAGGTGAATACAGACATATGAAAAAGAAAGAAGCAGTAGTTAGTGCTAAGCTTGCTTACTGTTGTGTGTCTGGTTTGCTGCAGCAGTTCAAGCTCTCCATTCCAGCATTTTGGCTGGAAGCCTGCTCTGAGAAAAGCCTTGTAATAAAGCCAACATTAAGAGGGTGGTGCTGTACTGCACCTCTCCAGCAAAACATGTGTGTGTCTTTTCAAAGTTATGACTTGGGAACTGTGCAGAGTACTTCCATGTGCATGAATGGATGAAGCAATGCTCCTTGCTCTCAGCTGCTGTCTGTGTTTGAATTCTTGTGGATTAACTCCTTTGGAGCAGCACTGGCTAATAAGCTTTGGCAGTAACATAAAAAGATTAGTGCACATCTGGCTATCTTTTATGATGTTTGTACTGTACACTCAAAAAGTCAGAATAATATTCACCTACAGGAAAAAATATTTACTTTTCTCAAAGAGAAGTACTTATTTCTTTTGGTCTATAATATAAGGACACATTCCTCCTATTTCTAAGTTATCTTCAGAAATGGCGTTTAATCTTTAAGTCACAGCAAGGCAATATCATGCATCAGGCATGCCATCAAAGCTCTTGTGCCTGATAGTGCCAGGATAGTGCCTTCAATGCAAAATTACATTTTCCTGCTTGGTGACCTGAAATGTAACAGGACAGTGGTGCTGGGGGAATCCTTGAAAACCCAGAAGAAATGCAACTCTCGACAGTGAGCACCAGATGACAGTGAGCACTGGTACTCTTGATGGATAAAAAACTAGTTGGATGGCTGGGTCCAATTAGTGGTGATGGATGGGGTTACATCCAGCTACCACTAACAACTAGTAGCATTCCACAGGGCTCAGTGTTGGGGGCAGCCCTGTTTAATATTTTATTGATGTCTTGGATGAGGGGATCGAGTGCACTCTCAGGAACTCTGTAGACAGCAACAAGCTGGACAGGAATGTTGAATTTCTTGAGGGTAGGAAGGCTCTGCAGAGAGATCTGGACAAGCTGGATTGATGGGCCAAGACCAGTGGTATGATGTGCAATAAGGTGAAGCGGCGAGTCCTGCACTTTGGTCGCAGTAACACCATGCAATGCTACAGGCTGGGAGCAGAGTCACTGGAAAGCTGCCCACTGGAAAAGGACCTGGGGGTGCTGGTCAACAGCAGCTGAACATGAGCCGGTGTGTGCCCAAGTAGCCAAGAAAGCCAATGGCATCCTGGCCTGTATCAGAAATAATGTGATCAGCAGGACTAGGGCAGTGATTGGCCCCCTGTACTCAGCTCTGCTGAGGCCACACCTTAAATGCTGTGTCCAGTTTTGGACCACTCACTGCAAGAAGGACTTTGAGGTGCCAAGTGTGGCCAGGGAAGGGCGATGAAGCTAGCGAAGGGTCTGGAGCACAAGGCTTTTGAGAAGTGGCTGAGGGAGCTGGGGTGGTTTAGCCTGGAGAAGAGGAGGCCTGGGGAGACCTTATTGCTCTCCACAGCTACCTGAAAGGAGGTTTTAGCCAGGTGGGAGTCAGCCTCTTTTCCCAGTTCGAGTGACAGAACAAGAGGAAATTGTTTCAAGTTGCCCTGGGAGAGGTTTCGGTTAAAAAACTTCTTCATGTACAGGGTTGTCCAGCATTGGAACAGACTTCCCAGGGAAGTGATAGAATCACCACCCCTGGAAGTATTTAAAATATATGTATATATGGCATTAGGAATATGGTTTAGTGATTGACTTGACAGTGTTGGGTTTATGGTTGGACTGTGTGATCTTAAAGGTCTTTTCCAACTTTAATGATTCTATGAATGGATGAATTTTGATGAGTACCTTAAAATGCATTCCAGAGGCACCTTTTTGGTAAAACCTTGAGGAAAAAAAGAGGAAAGACTATAATAAAAACCAAAAATTAGGTAGAAGGAAGACTGCAAATTATGTTGGTGAGTACAGGGTCATAGAAAAACAAAATGTTCAATTAGAGGTGAGATGCACAGTATCTGTTTACAGAAGCTCTACAGCAGCATAACACTGTCCCTTTCCATTTTACCAGAAGCAGGCAGACCTAGTGAAGAAAAGGATTCCTGTGGTTAAGAAGACTGAATAACATGCTCTCTCTAGCTTTTGCTAATAGCACAAGCACATTTGAAGTAAGATAGATGTATAGAAGCTTATATTGTGGTCATATTGTTTACACTTCTAGAATATATGTATGCTTTATAATGATTAATGACACGAGATTGGAACCTGTTTAAGGATGAAATGAGGTGTTTATCTCTGCATTTGATAGGAGTATTTGTAGAAGATTATTTTGAAAAGTCAGTATTTTTCTATAGAAATGCATTTTTTTTTTAAACATTCACCAGATAGGACTAGCATGGGATGCTTCAGGGATAGAGAATGCCTTGCTCTAAAGAGATTCTTCCCCTGGGTTGAACAGACACGTCTTGTTTGGGCACTGTCCTGTATTCCTGACCTGAACCAGGTACTTTGGGCTCTCATATCACAGTACAATATGCTCACCACAAGGCTTTTATCAAGCAGATGACTCTCAGACTTTATTTTATTTTATTTTTAGTTATTCCTATTTCTTGAAACAGAGACTTGACAGAATAAGAGTCTCAGATTGAGAGGCACCTCTGGAGATCATTCATATAGTCCACTGGTTCAAAGTGGGGTGAGCTGTGGCAGGTTGCTCCAGGCTGTGCCCAGTTGTGTTTTGGATACCTCCAAGGATGTAGACTCCATAGCCTCCCTAGAGAGGGAGGCATGAATCACCCTTATGTTTAAGTGGAATTTCTTGTACTTTTATCTGTGCCCATTGCCTTTGGTTCTGTCACCGGGCACTGCTAAGAGTCAGCCTCCATATTTTTTATTCCCTCCATCAATGATTTTGCATATTTGTAAGATCTCCCTGGGCCTTTCCTTCTCCAACAAAAGTCCTAGCTCTTTCAGCCTCTCCTCATATGACAGGTTCCAAACGCTTCATTGCCTTTGTAGCCTTTTGCTGGACTTGCTCTGGAATGTCCATGTTGTTCATCTACTGGGGAGGCCAGAACCGGACTGTGCATTCCAGCTGTGTCTCACCAGAGCTCAGTAGAGGGGAAGGTTCACCTCACTGGACCTTCTGCCAGCACTCATTGTAATACAGCCTGGAAGATTGTTGACCTCCTTAGCTCCAAGGAAGCATTGCTGGCTCATGGTCCCTGCTTTTCACTGGGACGCCCAGGTCTTTTCTGCAGAGCTGCTTTCCAGCCAGTAACCCCCAGCCTGTACTGGTGCACCCGGTGATTACTCCAGGGAGCGGAACTTCACACTTGCCTTTGCTGAACTTCATGAGGGAAACTTGTTTGCCCGTTTCTCCAGCCTGTTGAGGTCCCTCTCCGTGGCAGCACAGCTCTAATCTACCAGCCACTGCTGTCAGCTTCTCCCTGTCATGCCACACACCCCGTTCCTTGGGAGCAGACAGCCAGGCTCTCTTCTGAAAAGAGCCCCAGCTGGAGAGCCCACGAGGTTTGTCCTGGTGTGGGTAAGGTTCACAGGAGTCCTGCAGTGCCTGTTAAGAGGTGGTTGATGTCTATGAAGGATGATATTGCTTTTCTTATTGAAATAATATTTTTGTTGTGTGTCTGAAAGTGCAAGGAAATATTGTCATTAATTTTCATTTTAAAGAATGTTGGTGGAAAAATTAAATAAAATTATTGATGCCTCTTTAAACTGGACTGTTTTATCCTAGACTAGAACTTTTTTTTTGTGTCAAGAAATGTTTTATATTGTATTTGATTGGCTAAAATAGTTCTGGAGGGTTATTGCTATTATCAGCATAGAGAGTATTTCAATTAACCCCAAAATCAAGAGCCTTAAATATGTAGAGAAAAAACTTTTGCTATCTGGAGAGATAAATGAAGAAGCAAAGGCAAAGGGGTCATCATGGCAAAAGTCATAAAATAGAAAGGCAATTTTGATGGCAGCATTTTGAATGGACGTAGAGAAGCCAGCTTAGTACTGGAAAACCAAGCTAACACCTGGTAGACAGAACAGCTGGGACTTGAAATGAGTACTGACTGGGTAAATCTCAACAGGGAAAACAGACCATCTTTGCAGTTATTTCAAAGGGAAACAAGCAAGAGCTGAGAGATATTGGAGAAAGTGAAATCCAAAAATCATCTAGGAGAAAACCCAGGTGTTTTCTGATTTGTTTGCCAGCACCCTTACAGCAAAAGGTTTGCATTAACACCGTAAAAAAAAGTGGTTTTAAGATTTTGCTTGGAATTGGCCTTATAACCTCAACATCAACAGCTAAGGGAAGGTTTTTAAGTTTTCTGAATTGAGTTGGTTTTTTTTTAACTTTCAAACTTTTAAGTTGATATTTTACACTGAAGTTTTTGAAGTCAAATATATTGGGTCAAAGCTTACACAAAAGGACAAGGCTGTGGTTGCTGCTTCCAAAGAATGACTAAGTCATAACATTGTTCAACCAGAGGTGCACAAGTGAAATGGATTTTGAAAACAAAATACACTGGTAATGAATAGCTCAGATCTTAACTACTATAAATCATTGCCATTCCATGGCAGTCAGTGTATTTACATAGAGTTATTCTTGTGGAGAATTTGTCCTGTGTTTGAGTTGATAAAATTTAATGTGGGGCCAAAATCTTCTAGGTTCAGTGGGTCTTACAGACGTGCATCTTCCTGTCCTGGTAGCTGTCCAGCTATGCCAAGGTATTCCTGAATCCTGAGAGAATGCCTCCTGGGAACTGGCTGGTGTACAAAGACACAGCTGTGGATGCTCTTTCAAAGGCTGTAATTTATTAATTGGGTGGCTGTTGCTTAGGAAGACTTGGACAGGTTTTCTTTTTCTTCCTCCCCTTTCCCTTCACGCCATCTATTGGGTGTACATCCCCCTAAGAACACGATAAATGTTAGAAGGTCTCTGTGTAAAAAAGACATGCACATACCTCTGAACTTAGTTCACTTATGGTAAGTAACACACTAGGAAAGTTAGGACCATTCTTAAGTTTTGTAAAACAAGTCATGCTGTGTGAAAAAAAAGTCATTTCAAATGTGCAGTTTTTCCCCAAATTGCATAGATTATTGTTCATAGCTTGGTCTGGCATCAGCTTTGTGAAAAGAGCCATGAAGAAGGAGGAAAGGGAATTTCTTATCCTTTCCTCCGTGTGATGACAAGAAAAATTTCATCTATAAGTTTCACAATGTCCTCATTCATGTAAAATTTCTATTGGATTTGCTGTTGCCATTGACTTCTATGAGAAATTTTTCATGAGCCAAGAGCTTCTAGGATTAGACAGCAGAGAGATTTGGTTTTGTTTTTGAAGACAAGAGAGAATTTGTCAGAGTATAACTGACTTTGTAGATTTATGTTACTAACAGATAATTTAGTTTATAAAATATGTTTATGGAAGAAAAACATTACTGATGCAATCCATTGTGAATTAGACTTTTCCAAATTCCTAACTAAGCGAATAAACACAGTATAAGTGCAAAAAACAGCTAATATATTTTGTGCATTGATTTTGACAATTACGGACTGTTTTAATTATTTATAATCCTTCATGTATTAATAAATGATCTGTGGTATATTTTAAAAATAAAATGAAATCTCAGTATTATGTCAGCTCACCACAGACTCCTGTATTAAATCTTTGCTGAAAGGTGGAGGAAGACATTCAATGTTTATACAGATTATACAGTGTAGCCATTGTATTCCACAGCATTAATTTGCCCACTTGCAGTTTGAATTGATTTTTTTTTACACAGTTTGGAGTATCTGGAGGTGCCACAGTCATTCTTTTGCCTGCATATTAAACGGACAACTTATTAAACAGCCTCTTGAATTGCCAACACAAGAATTTTTTTCTTCTCCAAGGTTTGACTCCTCAGAGAGGTATTTCATTTAAGAGTGCTTTTGGCCTAATTGTTATTGCCAGGGAGCAGTAAGGTCAGATTGTTCCACAAAGGAGGATAAGCTCATAGCAAAGGACAACCCAGAAGCACAGGATCTCACCGAGAAGGTGCAATCCCACATCACTGGAGTAAGGATATTTTGGTGACTGTGACAGGTCCTGTGCACAGTCAGCAACCGTCAGACAAGATGAGGTGGTGAACCTGGGATGGAGTTCATTTGGGAAGTGCAGTAAATAGTGCTTTTTAAACAGGGCTGACAACCAGGTAAACCTTTTTCATAACAGTCCACAGCCATGTAGGCCAAGTGTTTTTTGAAAGTCAGTGCAACAGGTGCATTTGTCCTGTTATATTTGTGTGCAGACAGTGTCAGGCCCAAGCTGTTGCTCAGGTCCCCATGTATCTGCTGTTGCCATACTGCAGTTCACACTACTGCATCCCTTGAACATTATCCCGAGCCTTGACTCCAAACAGGCAAATGTTCAATTAGTCTAACACCCACTGGTAGATTTTTTAAAATTAGATTTCGTACCTGTGGTTAGTGTAAGTTCAGCTTCTCCTGTTTTTCAACTGAGTCCTTTCTTTCCTTTTTCTCCTTATATACATTTTCTTCAGTTTTAGGCCAACACTGTCTATGTTATTATGAGACAGTGATTCGTAGAAATATACCTCACACTCTTCATTGATTACCGAGTAGCCGATGTTAATTTTAGAAACATAATGTACCCTCAAAATTAATGGAATATCAAAATACTGTAAACTTAGTACTAGATTTGCCCTTCAGATGAGTAACTTTATCTTAATAGTGCACACAGATTGATTTCACAGGTTGCATACGAAGCTAGGTTAGGTATGCAGTATCCATTGATGTCTTATCTAAGAAATCAATTTCATATTGCACTGTTCCAGAAATTCTGATATAAATGAATGGCTAAGGGATCTTGAGCAGCTCTGTACATTTCGTGTTCTTTTTTATGAGGGCAATTTTGTTTTCTTATTTTTCCAGCTCTATATGAATTCTTAGTGCTTCTGTATTTTGAAATCTGTTGTTTGTAAACAATTTTATTGAATGGTTTAGATTACTCATATTTACCCAACATGGTATATATTTTTAGTCTCTATGGTCAAGCTCTAAAAGCACTCAGTGCTTTTAGCTGGTTCACTTATTCAGAAGTGTTCTAAATTATGAGATATGATCTTGCACGTGTCTTCACAAGGGACACAGAATGCTTGTCCTCTGGTCACTGGAACCTGATACACTCAATGTCATCCCAAGTTCTCAAAGTCTTGAATCAGGATGTAAGCACAGGGATCTTTTCTTTGTACGTTATCTCACGTGCTACCAAATGCTAAAGGTTTTTTCTTAATTAACTGACTTCAGGACCTTATTGACAACGTAACTTTGTCACTATGTTTCCATTCTTATGGTCCTTGGGATGCCACAGAGAAAAACCTATGCTTTCCAGATGGATAAAACTAAAAATGCTGCAATAAGAACATGTTTTCTTTTCTTTTCCTGTATTACAGAAAACTAGTGAGAATGAGAAGTGAAGTCAATCTATTTTACAGGCAAAAATTCATATGTCTCTAGGGAAGACTATATGAAAGTAGCATATGGACAAAAAGAACTTTAAGTATAAAGTTCTCTTTTGTGGTGTCCCGGTTTGAGACAATATAAGGAGGAAAATTCCCTCCTGGGGGAAGGTAGACTATTAGCCACCCCTCCCCCACCAGGTCCAGACAGAGGCAATTCCTCAGAGGTAAAATGAAAAAACCCTGTTTTATTTACAAGGCACAGGAAAGAAATGAACAATATTAAATGATAAACTACTTGCGATGGAGAAACCTGTGTAAAGTACAGAGTCCTTGGCGTGGCCCCCCGTTGACGGGCCGAGGCAGGGCCCCTCCCACAGCGAGGCCAGCAACTGGATGACTTGGTGTCCTGGACTGCAGCTCAGTTGAAAAGCAGTTTCAGGGAAAAAGAAAAAAAAAATCCCAAGGAAAACTTCCTTGTCTCAGCTAGTTAAAAAGGGAAAAAAAAAAAAAAATCACTTTCTGTCTCTCTCCCTTGAGAAACAGAGGTGAAAAAACTGGCCAAAACAAAAAAAAAATAAAAAGAAAGGAAAAAACCAACTCTCTCTTCCCCCGCTGCTTGCGGCAGAGCCGGAGCTTAAGAGAGAGAAAAACACCCCCCTCAAAAAAAACCCCAAACCTGCCTGAGTCCCAGTGTGGGAGTGTCTGTGCTTGTCCTTGAAAATTCCTGGGTTCAAATCAGAGGTACAGAATTCTTGTTTAGTATAAAGTGGCGATATGAGATAACAAATGGTGTCATACACTCAACCCAAGACATGTGGCCATATATTGCTTTTTTGCACTTTGTGTTTTGTTTTGTTTTGAGTTGGTTTTGTTTGTTTGTTTTCCAAAGATGTAGTAGGAGAGGGAGTTTGTCATATCTTTTGGGACAATATGCTCAGTATAATCTAGAGGAGGGTGAAGATATTTGTAATTACTTATTTTTCTTGATACCTAACTGATCTGAATGTCTGTAAGAACATCGCCTTAATTCTTTCTAAACAGGGAGCACTTGAACTCATCCCTTTTCCCTCCTTCTTTCCTCCTGATTGCTTTTCCCATCCATAAAATAGATACCTTTCATAAGGTACAACCTGTCTTAGTGCAAGATGATAAAAAAATTGGTGAGAACAAGAGAACAAGTTGATGGAAAGAGTATTTAATTATGATTGCGAATAATTTTTATTGTGATCATATCAATACTTGACCCTTTCCCAACACAAGATTTTTTTTGAGAAGTTTTTTTCTATATGTACTCTCCTAACATCCTATAAAATACAGCTTGATGGAAATGTTCTGATTAAATACATGACCAACCAACATTTCACTGAAAAATTTGTGTTTCACAGGACATAAATGTTTTGTATGATAATTTGGATATTTCCTCTCATCAGTGTCGTTTAAAATGGAATTGGCCTAAGCTGAAACATTTTAGTTCCTTGATATAAGTACATTTTTATTCTGTTTCTTTTGAGTTATTTCAACATCATCTATCCAGAGACAAAACAAAATAGGAATCTCTCCTGGAAAAATTGCCTGTAATCTTGGTACTGAAGCAAAGGGGATTTTCCCTTCCTTTCATCATCTTCCAAACTGAATTCCAGGCAAGCTTCTGCAGTCTCATTTTCTCTGTCACAAACTCATAGAAATTCATGTGTAAGAAAATGCTGTGCCTGTAGACAGTTTCTTTGAGGGGAGAGGTAGACAATTGCAAGCAAATGTGACTCTTGCTCAGCAGGATTCAGACTAACTATGGGTGAGTATCCATCTTACACAAGGTAACTCAGGCTGCTCAAAGTAGGCAGGGAATCATAAAATCATAGAACAGTTTCAGCCGGGAGGTACCATTAAAAAACATCTAGTTCCAACCCCTCCTGCCATGAGCAGGGACACCTTCCACTAGATCAGGTTGCTCAGAGCTCTGTTCAACCTGACCTTGAAGAGTTCCTCAGATTATACATTCACAGTTTCTCTGGGCAACCTATTCCAGTTCTTCACTACTGTCATCTTTAAAACTTTTTTCCTTATACCTGCTCTGAATTGATCTTCCTTTAGTTTAAAACCATTACCTCTTGTCCTATCACAACAAGACCTATTAAAAATTTGTCCCCATTTTTCTTATAAGCCCCCTTGAAGTACTGAGAGGCTGCAATTATATTCTCTCTAGAGCCTTCACTTCTCCAGGCTGAACAATTCCAACACTTTCAACCTTCTTCATAGGAGAGATACTCCCTCCCTCTGACCATTTTTGTGGCCCCCCTTTGGAGTCACTACAACAGATCCATGTCTTTCCTGTGTTGGGGGTCCCAGAGCTGGACACAGTACTCCAGCTGGGGTCTCACCAGACCACAGGGCCACAATTGCTTCCCTCGACCTTCAGGCATAATAAGTAAAGAGAGTTTTTATGTGCCTCTTAAAGATGATACAGAACAGCCTTGTGCTGAGCATGGGGGATGTTGGTCGCTTAAGTGTGTCTCTGGAGGTCAGACATCAGACTCAGGACTGCTCATTAGCTACTGCCACTTCCTTGGGATGCCAAACCCTGAAGAGCTGTGTCAACTTCTTGCAAAGAGCCTCTTGATTGAGGAATTCAGCTACTCTCTTCAGATAGTCAGCACTCAAAGCCACAGATAAAAATTGCCTTCCTGAGGTCTGATTAAAATCCTGAGATAAATCTATCACCACTGTTACGAAGTCAACAGTGGTTTTTAAATTTTTTAATTGACTTTAGTAAGTCTAGTTGGTGTCTACAATGTCTCTTACAAAATCAGAAGCCAGAATAAATTCTTCTGGGTAGGATTCAGTTTGCAGTTAAGGCCTTCAAATTTAAATGCCTTCCTGGATGTACCCATGTGTGGGCTATGGTGTCTAGGCTGCCCTAACTAAAGGAAGACTTAGTCATACAAAGGGGAAGCCTGGAAACAGAGATTTGGCATGTCCTACACTTATGGCTGGCCAGGTCAGTCACCCCTGAGATCAGGAAATTTTAAATTTCAACCTTCACTGTTTCCAACTTAGAAAAAGGAAATTAAAAAAAAAAAAAAAAAAAAANGCCTTACACAGAAGAGCAGCGTAACATGAAATTGACAATATCGTTTATGAGTGATTGAATTTAGCATGATTAGTCTGCAAGTGTAAGAGCACCAGATGTGTGATTGTTCCCCTACAAGAGATTCTTATATTAAAGTAGAAATTACTGTTCAGTTTGATGCAAAAAGTGCTGTTCTCTAAGAATAATATTGTACTGACAGAATGCGGCAAGAAAGCATGATCTTTACCTTGCAGAATAGGTCCTTTGGGTCTACTAGACAACACAAACTGAATATTCTGGATTTTAATCCATATATTTCATTTTAAACAAAAATGTAAATAAATAAACCACATTCTAAAAATCAAATAAAGCGAAAACATATCTGCTCTTTTTCTTATGCTGGTCAATTTTTTTTGGTCTCAGTTTTATGCAAAGGACTTAAATATCTTTAGGAGAGCACATTCAATGTTATAAAATGATGAATAATGTGCTCATTGTTTCTTTCAGTCAGCCATTGATATATCATGTTACCAAGGTGGATTGATATTAATAAAATACAGCACTACAATCAAGTGAGGTGCACAGAGTTCTGTGCATCTGTGCTTTTATAGTTAAAGCAATCAAGGAATGTCACCTTCATTGGATCACCTAAATGTAACCTTATGTGATTATGACACATGACATTATCAATTGCTAGAGAGGCAAACATCTCCTGCAAAAACATTCATCTAAAATCTGCAGCTGCTGTGGCATATTAGTTATCTGCCACAACATGAGTTTTATTTCCTAACTATTAGGGGGAACCAACCCTCTCCTACCTGATTTAAATTAGTTACTCAGAGAGAGAATTACTTGCTTTTCCGATCCCTTCATTTTCACTTTACGCTGTGCATTTATATTAACATGGCCTTTGAGATGGTAAAATGAAACAGAGAATATATTTTCCATAATGGAAAATAAAAGACTGGAAAAGGTTTTTGCTGTTTCTGCTAAAATTGTTCCAAGGTAAATAATGCTAGGTTTTGATCCATGTAAATAAACACATATTTTTTTCATTAATACTTGGAAGTTTTCCTGATGAAGAATAGTTTTTGAAGAAAGTATAGGCTTTCTGGAAGAATTTAATTTTTAAATTAGTGCTAGCCTAGGTCAATGATTAAAGAAATCAGTGGTACTCCTAAAATTCCATCATTCCCTTTGAGACAAATTAGATATTTTTTTTTTATTCTCAGCTAGGAATCGTCATGCAGAGAACAATTAAGTAAAACAGAGATTGCTTTATGTATGAATTCTGCAGTGGTGCTTTTGTTTGAGAAACATTCTAAGCTCTTGCAGTACAATGCAAAGAACATTCTGGGGTTAATTGGGAAAGTCAGAAAACATCAGGATGACATCACTTCACTCAGCATAGAAAATTTTGTTACAATTTTAGACTAGAACTTCTTTTGAAGAACTTCAAAATTTCAAAAGAAATTTTAGTAATCAAAATACATCTGGGGTTCTTTTTAGTTTGTTCTTATTCCTGTAGAGACAAACTGATATGGCGCAGAGACTTGTCATAAAGAAGTTTTCAGTTTAACAGCATAGTCTAAGAGACTGTAAATGCTGACATGATCTGTTACACTTACATGCACCCATTGGAATGGATATTTATTTCTCCTAAAAAATACACGTGCATACCTGTGGGATGCACTCAGGAACTCTCAGGATTTTTGTTTCCTTTGACAGGCCTGGCGTCTATGACTGTAGCTATAATGTCTTGCATTTGCTAGCAGACACTAAGGTACCATAATTCAGTTTCAGTTTTAGTCACTTCTTGGAGCTGACCTGCACTTTTCAGTTAAGAGCTAATTTCAGTCAAATTTGCTTTTCACTTTTCAGAAACATATCCAATAATACTTAGCTTGACTGCACTTTAATTCCATTATGTCACTTTTCCAATTTTTATATTAGCTCCTCTGTATGGATGTAGACAGTAAAATATCAAAACAACTATACTCCTGAGTGCAGTTACATTTAACATCTTTTTATTTGCAGTAAAATATGCAATATTTAGGAAATTCAAATCACTGGTTAAAGTGTACGGAGTTTTCACAATTTCAAAGTGTGTCTGGGAGATAACTGTGTATTTTCCTTGGAATAAAATGTTTAGCAAGAAGATTTCATTTTATGGGTGCACAAAAGCACAAGGTCATTATTTTTAAAAGAATCAGAAAGTAAGTAATATGTTCTTCTGAAAACCTTACATGTATACTTCAAAAGTTGGAAAATACTGGAATGTTCAGTAAAGAACATTCATCATCCAGTGTATCTTAAGATATTAAATTTGAAAATGTGCCTTACAGACAGTTGAATGCAATGGCACTTTGATTCCAGAAGGCAGGAACGCAGTGTTCCTTAGGCCCAAGGACAACTGTTCATTATGCTTTGGATCAGAGCTTTACAGTTATAGTGGCAGACCATTTCCATGTGACAGTGAGAAAGAGAAGGTCTGGCACATGGAATGTCAGTAGTTGAGTGAAGCACATGTGTAGCTCAAAACGCTAATGAGAACTGCTTAACATCAGTTGACTTTTAAAACTGACTGGCTTGGAGTGACTCTGGGTTTTTTTTAAAATTTCATAATTAAGGCCTTGATAAACTTTCACTAGATCTGCTCTGCCATGTCAATTGCATCATCGTGCAGGCTGGGCTTGGACTGAGTCCCAGTGCTACGTCATACTGTTGTGACAAACTGCTATGTCATATTGCAACATCATATTGCAACACTATATTCTCCTGTTCATGTTAGCAGCATGAGTCATACTTTAATCATAAAATTGAGTTTAAACTAAATAAAGTAACCCATTAATATATATCAGCATACTTCCAACTGCATGTTATAAATCACAAGTAAACACGTTTTAAGAATTTTGTTAACTTGTCTTTCTTAGAAGTTAGTCAAAAGCACATACTGAAATTTGAGTGATAGATCATAGAATCACAGAATGGTTTGGGCTGGGAAGGACCTTAAAGATCATGTATTTCCAATCCTCCTGTCATGGGCACGGATGTTACTAGATCAGGTTGCTCAGGGCCCCATCCAACCTGGCCTTGAACACTTCCAGGTGTGAAGGAAGCAGACTCATTACCAAAAATACTGTAACTTAAAAACCGATATATATGTTCCTGGAAATTTTGCCTAAATATTATTTTTGAGTTAGATGAGATATTAGAAACAGTTTATAAATATAGCATTTGCTCAATATTGCTGCCATAGAGAATAGAATCACCAAAATGCCCACAAATACTTCAGTAGCCCTGTCTCCTTTTGTACAAGGTTTTTATCAGAAAGTGAGTCATGCCTGGAGCACATGCTGAAATAATGTATATAGTGCAGAGGGAATAATTCATAATCATTCCAATTATATTTTAAAATGCTTTTTTTTCTTTTAATCCCAGAATCCCCTTTTACTCCGTGTCTTTAGGCTTTGCTCTTACATGTTGCAAAAGTGGGCCAGGACCCAAATGTTGGATCCAAACATGGAAATTTTGGATTCAGAGCTACTGCATTGTTAGGAATAGACCGTTCTTTCCCTCATAAACTGAAGTGAAACAGCTGTGAAGAAATCCTGAGCTTCGATTGATAGAGATGTCTGTGATTTAATTGAATTGGACTCTGTATCTAGCCTGTATTTAAATTCTAATACTGATCCAACATCAATACACATCCACATTTAACCATTTTTTTGATCTCTTGAGTTAATGCCACTGTAAAATATTTGTTGCCTTTTTCATTTGAAACTTCATAACTTGGCATTCAATGATAGTTAAAAGTGTCACAGATACTTGATAGTGATGTCTAATTAAAGTTGTAAAAGAAAAGTAGCACTGAATTTTCATTTTGAAAATTGAGGTTTTTCAAGTCCTTTCTGTGTTGATGTTACTTTGACATTATTATAAGAATTTATTTTTGTTACCATATAGAAGCAGTTCATCAAAGTCTAGTACTTCATGTGGTTTCATGAATATTCGCTTGGCATAAGACTAACTGTTAAGTGCATATATTTTCATCTTTTGTGAAGGATTTGTGATGTGATTGCAAAAAATCCTGCTAGCTTCAGTAATAATTTTATGCACTGTATACATAGCATAAAACTCCCTTGTTTTAGTAATTAAACCTTATTTATCTGTCTTATTATTTGGAGTTCTGACATTCTGGACCTTTACCACAGCACTTGAGGTTTTGTAATTTTTTAAAAAAGATTTTAAATTGGCAGATAATATCATATTTCCAAAATAATTTTCAGTGTAAAATTGAGCAAATGGACTATATATTGCTGCTAGAACAGAGATAAACTAAGGAAGCTGAAGTTTGAAATGGAGATCTCTTTTAAGGTATAAGTTTGAAGCAGGGATAACAGATTCTCATGAAGTACGACTATGATATAATTTTTTTGTGAGCATGACATTGTTTTACTTCTTAGATTTTAACAGCAAAAAGAAAAGTATCTTTCTCCATAGGGTGAAGAATTCCCTCTCAGAAGGCTAGAGTTGTAAATATTTGTTCTTTTATGGAGAGATGGGAAAAAAAATTTGTAAAAAATACTCTGTAAAACATAAAAACATCGTCTCTGTAATTTTTCTTTTTGATTTTTACATATTATTTTTTTTATATGCATGGCAGATTCAAGTGACTGAAGATTACCTTTCTGCCTGCTGTTCTGTTTCAGATGCCGGCATTCAATCAAGACATGAAGTTTATATTCTTTCTGAGTCAGAGACCTGTGAAATTTGAATCAAATTCTTCAGAAGTGTCATCCTGAGTAAATATTCACAAAATACTCCTGAAGAAACTACCAGCACTCCTTCAGGAGTTTCACCATTAAGAGAAGGTAGATATTTGAAAAATGTGCTCTTGGTCATACCATCTCTTCACATTCCTTGGAGTTAAATTCTACTCTTCTCATATTTTAATATATAGATTCTTTTTCAAAATACCACAAATCATGAGAAAAGGGGTTTATCTTTTTGCAGGAGATAGTTCTGTTTGTCAGAGTACCCATCAATCAGTGAAAAGAAAGAAAAATGTCAGATCATTATTTTTTATGAAGTATGCAAGAACATATACATTACTTAATGAATAGTAGTGAAAATGCAATTTAAATGGTACTCTAATTTTTGCCCTCCTAGTCAATTTATAATGAAATCTATTTACAATTTATGAAGTGAATACAACATTCTCTAAGCATAATTTCCAGTCTGAAATTTATAAAAAACTTGAAGGAGTTGGGCTGGGTTTTTTACCTTTTTTCACTTGTTTAAATTGTAAAAGTAATGAAGTGATGTCAGGTCAGAGGTGTAAGAGAAGTTCTGTGATCATTGCATCCATTAAAATAATAAGTGCATAGAAATGGTGGCTGAAATTCTAACCACAAGCTCACAGCTTATACAGGAGCAGTGGTACAGACACCAAGTCTGTGTACACTGTACCAGGTAACAACATATCTGAAAAGGCTTTAAAACGTGAATTTAATCAGCAGTAACTTGGGGCCTGAATTTAAGAGAAATTTATTCACAAAAGAGAGAAGAAAACAGATCATCAGTGTTTTGCTGCACTTTGATGAAATCTCAACTCTTTTTAGTAGTCTGGGATTTCTAATGAAGACAGCATGCATTTCCTATTTGGACAGAAATGGATCCAGCATGGATGGATTCAGTCTTTCACTAATATAAAATATTGCAAAACAGACCTAAAAAGCAAATAAACAAAATTTAGTGTAGTCCTTGGGGCAAAATTTGATTCATAGGTGTGAGAATATGAAAAATGCCTTTGTTTTTGCATGTTATCCCTTGGTTAACTGCATTATTTGGCTCTGCTAGCCAGTCTCACAGTTCCTAATATACGGGAATTGCTTTCTACTTAGTCACTGCTATACCATAGCTGGCAAAAGAGAACTGAACTGCGCAGTCGCATTAACACTGACCCATTCTTCAAACTGTAAGGTTTTATTATTGCCAGACCACGTTAGAAAACTCTGTCTATATTTTATTAGCACCATTGCATATGTTGTGTTATATGTGAAATAGGAATCATAGAATTTAGATGGGGTGTGTTAACAGGCCATTCCACAGCCAGAGTAGAACTGTTTCATATACAATTTTAAATGAGACTTTAATTTGGTTTTTAATTTGTCCACAAATGATACATGCTTTGTAATAACAGGTCAACATTTGCAGAATCAAAATGCATCTATGTTCCGCCCTGCAACATGAGCTCTAGCTTCTTCCTTGGTGTTTCTGAGAGGCCTTGGGTTTGGTTTTGCTGTGTTTCTCATTATGACATTTTATTTTTGGGGATACATGATGTAAAGAGGGGCAACTGCTTGTTAAAATCCCTAATTTTAAAAGATGATAATTTTACCTAGCCTGTAACCTACAGAGCTGAGTTGTACACTAGTGCACTTTATATAACACACTGGCAAAGAACTGGACATGTATCTAATGTTCTCAAGGCACATGCTGGACCTCATGTACTATGGTATACTGGCATATAGAGGAAAGAAGGGAATTGAGATTTTGTTTGCAAAATACCTGTCTGCTACTGGTCATCATTCATTTGTTGTTAGTACCAGATTCACACACACACATGTAAACTTAAAACCATTTTCATTCCATTGGATTCATGTTTATGAAATATACCAAGATACAGTGGGTCTAGATGGTAGCAAAAAGTCATTAACTTACTGGAATGAGTTCAGCAGAGGGCCACCAGGATGGCTGGAGCTGGAGTACTTGATGTAGGAAACGCGGCTGAAAGAACTATTTTTATGTCAAAGAAAGGGAAGGCCAAAAAAGGATCTTATTCTTGCCTTCCGTTACCTACTCCGGTTATAAGAAAGTTGAGGCCATACTCTGTTTGGAAGCACACAGTGAAAGGACAAGAGGCAACGGACAAAAGCTGCAATAACCGAAATCCCAAATAGACATTAGGATTTTTTATTTTTTCAATCATGAGAGTCATCAAGCACTAAAGAAAACTGCACAGAGACTGAGCAATTTCCATCCTTGGAGACACTATAAACTGGAAAAGCTGGTCTAGCTTTGAGGCTGGGTTTGATTTGGGCTGGGGGCTGGATCAGAGGTCCCTCCCCACTTAAATTATTCTGTGATTCTGTGAAAATCAGTGTATGGATTTTAAGTAAGATGGAAAGCCGATTTTGCCTAAAACTATTCTATTGTTTTCATTGCTGTGCTTACATTAGGATAGACAAAGTGGAGGTCATTGGTTATATTTGCCGTGTAAATTTTTGGGACGGTGGACTGGTTTTGAGACTGAAAAGGAAAAATTATTAAGCAATGTGTCTGAACATTTGGCATCTGCTCTATAATCTATTTGTTGGCTGTTTAATTTTCTGTAGATGTAGATTATTTTGCCTGAGCCAAAGATCTTAGAAATTAATGTGTAAATGTGTTTTAACCTTTTTGCCAATAAAAGAGACAAAGTAAAATGAAATCAATGCACCAGGGAGAGATTCATTGATGTGAGTGATCTCATCTTCAAAACAGCAGAAATAGCCCAAATGTGCTTTAATAGAGCAAAAAGGGTATGTGGGCTGTTTCTGTCTATAGATCTGATTTTTCTGTGATTTTTTTTCAGATACTTTACTCCAGAAGTTTTCTTGTGAACAGAAAATATATTAGATAAACCTGAAAAGTGACCCACAGAAGGGAACAGTCTACTTTCCTCGTTTGCTTTAACTAGTTTTCGCCTACTTCCCTTTTCTGCTTCTGTGTGTAGAATCCTAACAGCAGAAAATGCTTTCCCAGGGAAATGCTTGATATTGATGGAGAAAGAAAACATCAGCCTCACCAACTGAACACCTATTAATGGTATCTCTGCATCTTATATGTTTTTTCAAGTACTCTGGAGGATTAAGCCTGTCAGGTACAGATGTACATAGAAGCAGTTTAGCGAGATGATTGTGGAGAGATATTAACAGCTGCAGAGTTCAGAAGTGCAAACAGATCTGGTTCTGTCTGAAGTCAGTGGGTCAAGGTCTCTCCTCTTATACATTGATATCCATTATCCAAGTGTTCGGAATGGAGCTGATGCCTATGCATTAATCCTTACTATATTTTTGAAAGAACAACAGATCTCATCACCTCCCTGTGCATAAAATTACTGAATACTACACATGGAGAAATTGGACAATTAGTCTGTATGGGATTGTTTTGCTCAGTGTAAAAAGCTCTGGATCTTATACTATATATGTCTTTATGGATATATGAGGATTCACAATATAAAGGAAGACACAAGAGGAAATTCACGTCTCTATTCAGACACATACTGATGTGAATACTGAACCACAGAGGGAGGGAATTTGAAGTTGAAGCATAGGCACAGTTGTTAAAGTGCATCTTGAAAACATGGCTGTAAATGTTCTGTGCTCATGGATCAGCTGGAGATGTGACAGTAGCATCCTAGAAGGATTTGGAGCTTCTGTGGTGGGAACACTGGAAGAAACTAGTCCCGCCTGCCACTGTCATATGCATTTCAGTAGGATAGAAGATTCATCTCCTTTGTCTCTTGATGGCTCACACAACAACAACAAAGGTTCCTGAGGTCTCTGTGTAATTATCCTCCACTCATGCTGCAGAGGAGCTGATCAATGCAGGGATATGGACACTGACAGTCCAGACTATTTATGGCAGAATAATATCTCAAGTAATAGGGTATGTCTCCAAGGTACCCTTGGAGAAAGGGTATGTCAAAGGTGCTCAGGAAGGAGTGACTTTTGCTTGGAGACTGTCAAAACACAGACCTTTGATGACCTTGATCATTTTTCCTGCAGTATAAACTGGGTCTATAACGCTCAGAAAAATCGCTGGAAATACTTCCAGCACTGGATGGAAAAGCTCAAGATTAAAGAACCTCTCACATCTGTTCTCTGTCACCAGCTTAAATTTAACCTATGACAGTAATGAGTGAAAGTCCACGTGCTGTTTGGCCTGTGTAAAGACTCTGTAGTCATTTGTGTACATCACAAATGGCGTTAATTGGCAGCTGTGTCAACAGCCTCTTTGAAGGGACTGGGAGTTCATCAGGCACATGGGCAGAGTTGGTCTTTCCCTGCTAAAAAAATACCCCTTTCACATGAGGCACTTAAGACAGAGTAGCATGGGGAAACAGCATGGGGAAACTTGCCAAGATACTGCCTGGTTTCTGGCCATGACAGTAGTTGCTTTGCTGAGGCTGCTCTCAGTCGGCAGCAGTCACGCGGCTCCCCGGCCTCCAAAGCACAGACGGTGACAAGTGCTGTGCTGCCTAGGCAGACGTTTGCAGACACTTGCAGAACCGAGCTCTGCTTTCACCTATCTGCAGGCAAACGCAGAACTGCCTGCTGGAAACCAAGAGAGGAAACCTTTAAAACCTTTAAAGCTGTTACTGTGAGGCATTTTCTCTTTCCCTGTCCTCGTTTCTGCCACTTTCTTATTGTTGCAGACTTAGTGAAAGCAACTGAGGTCCTTAAAAAAGGTCTCATGATACACTTGACCTAATTTCATTGAACAGTTCTGTATTTAAAGTTTCTTTCTGTCTCCTGTTTTATGTTTGAGATATCCACTCATGGGCTCTTCATTAAATGCTTGCAGGTAAAAATGCACTGGTGAGAGGTATTGCTTTATCTTAGTTTCCCCCTTCTAGATCCTTTACTTCACAATTGCATTTTTTTCAGTCATTCAACATAAAAGTACCTATATTCCTTCTGTGCTATGTAGAGGTTCATTTACAGAATTGGAGCTTACCAAAGAGTTTGTTTATTGAAAGTTTTAATGCACTGAAGCTGATTACGTCAGCCCTGTTTCCCATTCCTCCTCACTGATGCCTATATAGACTTATTCTAGAAAATCACTCAGTACCCTTGAATGATAGTCCTAAAAGATTTAAGATTTAAGATTTTTTCTAAAGAGATTGGTGATTCCACCTGCATTTGTGAATCACCACATTCAAGTTGTTCGTGGAATACCATAATCATAGGTTTTGCTAAGAGAAAAGGAAGACAATAGCTGTACTGAAAGACACAATGGACAACTGTTAGTATAATAGCAGGAGGGTTCTACTTTAAGTGAGGAATTTTCCAACTCGTACCACTGCATTTCTATGGCTTCTCAAGAAAATTGCTTTCATTTCTATGCCTACATGCTGGCCCATATATTTCTATCGTGATTTAACCCTCTCTGGCAACTAACCCCTACATAGAGGCTCACTTGCTCTCCCCAGTGGGATGGGGGAGAGAGTCATAAGGGTCACAGTGAGAAAACTCATGGGTTGAGATAAAGACAGCTTAACACGTAAAGCAAAAGCTGCATGTGCCAGCAAAGCAACATAAGGAATTCATTCCCCACTTCCCACGGGCAGACAGATGTTCAGCCATGCCCAGGAGAACAGGGCTCCATCACACGTGACAATGACCTGGGAAGTCAAACCCCATCACTCCAAACATCCCTCCCTTCATTCTGCTTCCTCCAGCTTTATATACTGAGCATGACACCATATGGTCTGGGATGTCCCTGTGGCCAGTGGGGTCAGCTATCCTGTGTCTGCTCCCAACTCCTTGTGCCTCCCCAACCTCCTCACTGGTGGGGTGGGGTGAGGCAGAAGAGGCCCCGGCTCTGTGTAGCTGCTGCTAAACGGTAACTAAACCATTGCTGTATTACCACCACTGTGTCCAGCGCAAATCCAAAACACAGGCCCATATCAGCCACTGTGAAGAAAACTAACTGTACCCCAGCCAAACCCATCACAACCTCTTTGCTGTATCCCCTCTGACACTCCAGTAAGTGGAAACAGACTACGGTGAGCCATATGAGATAAATAGATTGCTGCCTGAGGGAGAGCTGGTGAAACTGGAAATCCAGGTCACAGATAGCAGAAGCATGCCTAAAACAAGCACAATTACCTGCAGATACAGGGAAGGAGATCAAGGCCAAAGACAGAGGACTTAATTTTTTGTTTGACATGGATACATTATATGGCGTAGCTATGAAAGTAAGATTTAGTCTGAAAACATAAAATCACTGCCTTATGTTTTTTAAAAAAACTCCTACTTTCTTCTTCACCCTGTTGCAGTGGATGGAGGACCTAGTATTAACATCTGACCTTATAATCCATATCAGATTCTATCCTGGGCCTGCGGGTTGGACTAGATGATCTCCACAATTTCCTTTCAACATAATTCACTGGTTTAGGGACAGTAAGAAAGCTGCCATTGTGAGAAATAAAAATCTATAAATTATTTGTCCCAGCTATGAAATATCTTGTATATTAGTGAAAGTGTGTCTCTGTTGCCTCATTAAAAAATTACTTTATTGCAAACTCATACAAGCAGAAGAGAATGCTATCAAACCACTGTTTTAGTGTAGGATCACTTTAGCAGTCTGATTTGCTGTACATTATACCTACAATTATATTTCAATAAAAGGATAGTTTGATTCATTTACCACAAGAATAATTAATTTAATCTTTTCCATTAAGCATAAATGAAAAAACAAAACTCTGATATTATGTAGTTCTCTGTCTGCTGGAATTTTTTTTTGGTAAGTGGAAAATTCCACTGCAAAAATCAGACAAATTTAGTACTAACATTTTCTTTAAACTTGTACGTTATTTTGATTTATATTTCCTTTAAGCAAACATTATTCTTGAGACTGACAGTCTTAGGAGCACAAGTTAGACAGGATAGCACTGGCCACTGTATCTCAGCAACTGATCCAAAATTTGAGTTCTTGCAGGAAAACAAGTAAGTTTTTAATGAGAATTTACTGTTATCTGCTAGGAACAAAACATCTTGGTTTCCTGGAATCTTGCACATGGGAAAAAGCTAGGTCTAAAGAAGTCCAAAGGTTACACAGTGGCCACAGAAATTACTTCATGATTTTTTTCTTTCTTTTCCTAACTCCAAATAAATTTTCAGCCAAGAATTTTAAAACTGATACGTGTGTCTTAATTTCCCAACATCCAGCTTCTTCTATCTTGAAGAAACTTGGTTTTAGAAATGGAATAGCCTGTTTTCTAACAATGAAAGTCTTTATGCCTAAATAGTGATGACTCAAATTAGGACATTCAGAGTCACTAGTCATTTCAGAAAATCCTGAGAATACAGTATTGTTTTCTAATAACATTTTTCCCATGACCTACTAAGGCAATTGTGCAGTTACTACCTCCTTGTCTATATTATTTTTAGCAAAGTTAATGCTCTGTGGAGATAATGTATTGGATAAATTATATGTGAACTACATATTGGGATTTTATTATTTTCTTTCATACTGGAACTATAATGCCTTCCTGTGATTATTAATGCAAAAATTCTCTTTAAAAACTTCCCAAATGAAAAAACAGGGTTTAAACTTTCTTTCTTTCATGTCTTATGCCATGGCTTGTGCAGTCAGAAAATATGGGGATACCACTTTTTTGATTGCTTAGGAACTTAGTGGCCTGCATTTCTTTAATGTTCAGCAGAACTTAAACTTCTGAATGATGTGATGTTTGTGGTCTTTTACATTGTGGCATTAAGTCTGGGTCTGTGGACACTTGTGGTTAGTTTCATGGAGTTCATTTGTTAGCCAGCATAAAATGCAGTACAATTAGGCTATGTCAGTTAAATAAAAAAGGCAAAATTTTATTCAAGTATTTTTTAATAAAAAACTGTCAGACTATTCCCTCTCCAGAGTTCATTCATGCAAAGAAAACATCTAATATTTTAGACCCATACCTAATACGGAAAAAATAATAATTTCTAAATCTGGAATAAGACAAATGTGGATACAATCCTTTGGGGCTTTGTTCCTGTTTCCTGTATAAAAACTGCAATTTCTGTAGTATTCTTCCACCTCTTATTGCTTGTGTCTAGACATAAATTGACCATAAAACAATATTAATATTGTATATTGCCCTGGTTAAGAGTTTTTGTTTGGCATCAGGAAAGAACTTTGAACATTTAATGGTGCTTTCTGTAGCACAGTAGTCGTGAATGAGTTTATTTTAATGTAGGAGTAAATTGGTTACTGAAGGTATTTTTATTATGCATCTCCTTGCAATTTCTGCCAAATAAACAAAATATTCCTCAGATAATTGGCCTATTAGTCTTTCACTTTCTAACTATTTTTTCTATGCTGAATTAAAGGGCCCATAAATCCTAAATTCTTTATTAGCCTGCTGACTTTGCAGAGTTTGATGGTAAATAAACTGGCATAGCATTAAAGGTCCTTATTGAAGGAAGACAATATGTCTTTTTGTATCGACTTCTGCATGATTCAATTTTCACTAAGTATCACCATGACCTTTATAACAGCACTGTGAACTTTAAAAGCCAGTTTGCATGCGGCGGTTAACTTGCCCTCGTATAAACTGGTTTTACAAATGATGACCTACCTTTTCCAGATTTGATAAATGTGCGGCTCGTAGTCCAATAATGAAAATAAAAGGTCTTCAAAAGTGCTGAGAGTAATAATTAAACATTTTAAGATGGGGTAAATTTATGGGATTAATTAGATGTAAATGATTTTTCAGTTTCCTCTGCAAATTATTTCAGAATTTTTAAATGAATGATGTTTCTTCTCTCTACATAAAAAACAGGCTTTGAGCCTTTAAACATAACTTTGGAGTTTTAAAATCTGGTAACTAAATCAAACATAAGACATCTATTTCTATCACCATAAATATTGCTTTAGACTGCTACACTGAACTCCTTTCTGTGGTGTCTGAATGCCCATCTTCTGCTTTTTCCTCGTGCAGATGGTGTAGACATGTCAGAATGCTGCAGTGCCGAGGGGACTTGCTTTGCTACTGCAGACACTAAGTGTTCAGGGTTGATATTTGCACAAAAAGGTAATTTGTATTGATTAGACCTGAGTTTGGGATCTAGGTGTTCAAAGACACAAAGTGCAAATCCCTTTTCTGTAAACTTCACATGTCCCCAGGAAGTATTGTGCAGTATAGACAAAAAATGGTATCACCATCGATGTACTAATTAGATGATGGCTTGCAATAGTGCAGATCATTTCCACTTCAGTTTCACTCTTAAAAATACATTTTCAACTTCCTTTTTTTTTTTTAACACAGGTTGTTTTGGTTTGGTTTTAGATTTAGGGGTTTTTTTGCTTAAGTTACTACTAAGACAAATGACTAAACCATGTTGGAACAGAAAATCTACAAATAGGAGCCAAACTTCATGAGAGAATTCTTCCCTCTCACATGCTTTGTAAATCTGAACATGCATGCAAAATACATGGAGACATTATTTCTGGGTATGTTAGGCAAAGAATGCAGGACAGACGTGCAAGCAGAAGAAACTTCTATCTGTACTGCAAATTCTCTTTTCTGTAAGTCTCACGTAGTTTGTCAAGGTTTACTTCATGAAATAGTGGCAGTGCCTGAGGTTTAGTGGTGATGTACAAAGTTTCCTTTACTACTGTGTCTGTGACATGTACACAGCATTTTTAAATTTTCATTGAATTCAGAACAAATCTCTCCTTGAAGCAAACTTTCGAAATGTGATTTTCTCTTCATTCCACTTCCCTTTTATTCCCCTTGAATATACAGGATTAAAACCAGCTCTGTCTGTGAAATAACAAGGGTCTCTACAGTAGGACTGTGTGATTTATGCCTGGCAATTAAAATCAATTCCTAACCTACATGAGGCACTAAAAACTGAATTGCTTAACACACTGGGCTGTTGAGCACTGTGTGGTAGATTTTATTATACCATAAGTGCTTTACTATACTGTAAAAAGGAGAACGTAATTGCTATATACATCTAATATATTCAATTAGGTAAGGATAATGTTTAATAGAGCTTTTTGTTGGTTTCAGTTGCAACTTGTGAGTTCAAAACAGAAGCTGGAGTTGGGGAATTTCAGGATGCAAAGTGCTCTAAGAATGACATATGCTTCAACAACATGGCACCAAAGCTATCTTGCAAGGATGTGGTGAGTGTGTGCTTCTGCATTACCTGAAGTGGGATGGCAGTCCTTAATCCATATTGATTCAGTCTGATAGCTGGGAGAACTGGAGGCTGTTACAACATGTTGAAAGAGTGCATATTCTTCCCAGCATGCAGCTCCTTAGTCACATTAGGCTGTCTGTACCCTAAAAGCAGACCCAGGAAAGTTTTGAGTTTTTAAAATAAGACATGAGAACATCCAAATATAATCACAAATTGTTACAGCAGCTGCATCATGCAGACCTTAAGTATTATTTGGTACACCCCTGTGCAGCTTAGTGAAGGCAGATTTCCCTACTTAGCTACTATTTGCACAGAATCATGTAGTGATATAGGATACCTGGACATACCCTGAGTATCTCCATGCACATTAAGAAGACAAAAGTCTCCAAGGTAAGCATCTGCCAAATCTTTGCCTAGAAGTGCTGCTGGAAACCGGGTACTGGAGTGCCCAGAAGATCTGCTTTTGGGAATTATTTTTCCAGTGCTGGCTAAAACCTGCACAGAACACCCCTGAGGGGATAGGAATATCCTTTTCTTGTCTCCTTCTATTTTTGTTTTATCTCCTTGCTAGCCACCAGTCTTGACAGACCAGTCAAACTCTGCAGCTTCTTCCTTAATCCAGCATCTCTGTGGTGCAAGAACATCTTTCATGCTAAACCTCACTACTGCAAAGCACTAGGGGTTTTTTGGGGAGCTGCCAGACAGGGGTATTGCCCACCTTACACCCATTCAGTTTGGTCCTTTAGGATTTCTTCTTCTTCTTGCCTTTCTCATTTCTGGCTTGCATCTTACTGCCTGAGAATTTAACCCTAGTGGATTTGATAATAATGAAGAAAAAAAATTTAATAACATATTATACATATGTACTCACAGCAGAGTAGTGCATGAAATATACCTATGTGTCTCTTTAGGACTAATTTTTCAATGGGCACTGATAGCATGCTTACATAGTAACATGTGCTATTTATAGCATTTCGTCTAGAAAGATCCAGATAAAATAAGACATAATGTCAACTTCCTTTCCCCTTTTCTTCTTTTTGATTTTTTTTTGTTTGGTTTTTTGTTTATTTGTTTGCTTTGTTTTGTTGCTGGGTTTTTTTCTAAGTATTTACCTGTTATTTGGGTTTTATTGTTCACTTGAGGATATAAAAAACACAAAAAGGAGAATAACTGTCTCAAAGTTGCTTTGTGTGCATGTGTTTTTTACATATTAGCAAATGATAGCTAAATCCCCAGTGTGCAGGATTTACTTTTAGAATCTACTTTCAAGTGAGGGTTCAGCTCAAAGGAGATGATATATTAATTTTCAATATTCCTCAAATTAAGATCTTTTGCTCACCACTGAAATTCATGTGTGTCAGGGCAGCAAGGTGTTAGTCTATTTTATCGCCTCGCCCATTGACAATCCAAAGGCATCCCGGTGATGCTGATGGGGAGCAGTGCCTCTGTTCTAAAAATGGACTCAAGTAGCAGAAGGTCTCTTGCAGCCCTCTCACCCTGGAAATGCCAGACTATGAGTTGGATGTCCCTCAAACTGCCTGACAGCAAAGGCATTTCATTCCTGACCGTGTAGACTGTGCAAAGCATCCAGCGGAGGGGGAGAATCAAGCTCTGAGCGTGAGGTACTCCCTGCCTCCTACAAGGTTCTTCCTATCGAGCCAGTTCAGTTCCAAGATATTTTTATTCACTGCCATTCTGCTCCTCCACAAAAAGACCGGGTCTCAAGCCAAAAATTCAGTGAATTCTCTACAGCCTGCTCCAACAGGCACAGCAATAACCTAGTTAATAATGTGCTCAATGACAGCAGTGCTGCTTGCCCGTGCTGCTTACGGCAGACACCTGGGCCCTCGGAGAAGTCAGGGAGGCTTAAAGCAGAAGGGTGGGGTTTTCATCTTAAAGAGATTACTTCTGTGCCACTCCTGCCTGGTGTAATTGTCTCTTAGCTCCTTTCTGCAAAGGTTGTGAATGATGAAGCAGGGCTGAGGCTGAGCCTGAGAACAGAGCTCCACACACCCACAGATTGCTTGCTCCTGGCTGGAGCGGGACAGCGGGAGGGTCACATAGGGAGCACTTACGCGTAACAACAGGCTGAAACAGGATTCAAAAGCATGGTGAGACAACTCTTCCAGGCATCTCTGGGTAGGGAAACAAAAGCAGTCTCACAAGTCATTACCAAAAATCATTGCAGTTCCTAGACCTGCTTGACTTGCCTCTCTGAGGTTTTTGGGGAGCAGGGAATTAAAGACTATGGAGGGTGGTACTTTCAGACTTCATTGCCTCCTGCCTTTAGCCAAAAGCAGCATTTTGCTGGGTACAGGAACAAGTGCTAGCAGGAAGGTAGGATCAGGATCTGCCTAGGAGTTGGACTTTGAAAGTGAGCTTCTGGAGCAGGAAAGTATACTTGGCTCTGTATCTGAACTACGTCTTCTGGAGAAAGGGAGGCAGGGAGGGAGAGGGGAAAGAAGGGAAATAGTCTGAATCTGAATGCAATTGTAATATAGTTGGCCTACACACTGCTCGCAGCAGTAAGCTCTCATTTCATAAGGTGAATTCGAAAATCTCTGGAGACGTCATCACTTTCTCGGACTATGCATGTATACATACAGGAGAAATATATATTTCAATAGAATACATATATTCTTAGGGTTTTACAAGAAGGTTGCATATTCTTTTTGAAAGGAAAAAAGCTATTCTTTCACACTGCTGGAATATATGTTACATTTCTCATTCTCCAAGACTTTGCTAGCACACAAAACTTTATTCTTCTCTCAGTGTCCAGGTTGTCTGTGTGAGTTGATGACAGTAAACCTCTGGTTATCTCCATTTGGTAGTTACTTCTCTTTGCTACTTGCTTTGTTTTCATGGAAAAGGGTTCAGGAAAGTGACTTTTCAAGTGTAGTAGCCCAGAGTTTTCTTTGTATATGCCTGAAGAGAAAATCCAGAGTCCTGAGTCTCCATAGGTAAGGCAGAATAGGTCTAAGTAGTTTCAGGCAATGGTAAACACAGAGGGAATGGTAGTATGAATGAAAATATGCATCCACATATATTTAGAAAAGAGCTACTATTTGATCTTCCTTGTATCAGAACCACTGATTACAAATAAGGAATTAATTTCTTATTTAGCACAGAAACGTTCTTTGTACTCATTTCTGTCAGTTGACTCCATGCCCTGTGTTTAAAATGCCAGAAACGTTCTTTGTACTCATTTCTGTCAGTTGACTCCATGCCCTGTGTTTAAAATGCCCCAAGGCTGGAATAGCTGTTTTTCTAGAGTCATACAGCACCAATTCAACTTAGCTCAAAAAGCTAAAGTAATGCTAGTTTGGAAGCTAATATACTAAATTGTACTTCCCTCTGTAGTTAGAATTTGGTCTGTATAGTACCAACTCTTTAAGCTTAGTTATATTTAAAGTCCACTTGGAAAGCAAGAAATATATTCTATTTCTGTGAAAGTCATCTGACATGGAACCCAAGCATTTGTTTGTCTGATGTGAAAACTGCAATATTTTGCACAGCTGGAAGGTAATGGTAAGTATCTTCCCTTTTGGACCGTTTCTCAGGTCTATAGAAGTATTAGCTTTTCTATACAAAAGGAAAAATGGACATTCTCATAAAATGAGTCTTTCAAGAACTGTTTTTGGATTTCTGCAGGGAAAGGGTTGTGCTCTTTTCTATTGGTACATTCAGATACAAACTGAAAAATGCTAAGTGTAAGGGAAGGGGGTTAAAACTGAATTTGAAGTACAAAAGAATTAATAGATTGGGTGAGTGTGGACAAATTCTGACAGACTATATAATTAAAAAGGTTTATTTACCTTCTTCTCTGTGACCAGAAGTATAAAAAGCCCAAAGGGAGGAGAAGTGGAATGAAAAACAATATTCTGTTAATAACCCAGCTGGTACAGACAAAGGAAGTGTCTGTGAGAGAGAGCAGAGGGGAAGTGGGAGAACACTGCCTGCTGTCTCCACATTTCCTAGTAAAAACTTAGCAGAATATTATGCCTATATTCCTTCTAACTCCACTTTCTGGGGAGATGCTGTCAGCACCTTTCATGACCCAATGCACTTTGTGTCTCAGCCCCAATAGGTCACCGGTCACAATATGCTTTTGGTGAATGTTTTGTCTCTTGGGGCAGGCACAGAACTTGAGTGTTTCATTCCTTTCTTTTCATGTCTTTGAGCCATAACCTGTTCCCTGAAGTCATCGTTGTCGTGGGATTTCCGTTTAGGGACCACAAACTGCTTTACCAAATTGCACTAAGCACTTTTGCCACTAAGCAATTCTTACGGTTTTCTGCAGTCATTGGAAAGTGCGTTACTAACAAGGAGCGTGAATGGGTCAAATAATTTTGCTTTTGCAGCCTAGAAGATTTGAAAATGCCAAGGCAGCTTCTTATTGTCAGAAGCACATTTGTGACATTTCTGTTCAGAATTAACTAGTCATACTGACACAAGTTCCTTCAAGGAAAGTTAGATCTCGATCTAAATTCTGATACTGTATGATTGCCTTCTGTTTACAACAGGGCAACAGTTTCATTTGGAAGATGTGAGGTAGAGGTGGAACTAAATCACCTAGTAATAGGAATCTATTACATCGTGTCAATGTCCTCAATGTCTTCCTTATATTATTTTTCATTGTGAATGTGTGGGGTTGAACATTACCCATCTACATGGATCTAATGGTGATCAGGATATGGGTGGCTATTAGGAGATCCAAGGAAAAGCAGCAAAGTGAAAGGCAGCTAGCGTGGTTTCCTGTACTGTGTTGATTTAAACAGACATATCTGTTGCATGGAGCTACCCCGTGCTTTCCAGGGGAAAATGCAGACATGGATATCCTCTTCCTTTGATGTTCATCTTACAATCTCCTTAAAGTGGGCACTAAAGTTTGATGGCATTTTCAGCATTCATTTAAATAGACTGAAGTAACTCTCAGCCACTCTACTGTAAAATCTCCACAGTTTGGAAAGGCATGGGGCAGCCCTGCTGAAAATCAAAAAAACCCCAGAGAACAAAGAACAGCTACAACAAATAATAACGTTCTGAAAAAAATTACCAGAAAGACTGAGAACCTGCCACCATAAACATTATTTTACAGGAAATGACAGTTCCTTGAAAATATTGGGAATAATTCTCTAAGGGAAGGAGAAAAACAACAAACCCTTTTCAATTTTATAATTGCCAATGACGTCAAGGCTAAACCATTTCTGTCTTGTGATCTTGACTAGATGGTCTCTGAATACAAGTGCAGTAAGAATATAAATGTAACTCTTCTTGTGACACTGGATCCAGCAGCCCTAGTCTGAGTATGGCCTGTACAGTGTGACTATTGATTTTGTGTCATGGTTTAATCCCAGCCAGCAATGAAGTATCATCCTGATGCTCACTTATTTTCCCTTACTGGGGTACATGAGAGAATTGGAAGGGCAAAAGTGAGAAAACCCATGGGCTGGGACAAAGAGACTTTAAAGGTAAAGAAAAAGCTGTGCACACAAGCAAGGCAAAACAAGGAACTTATTCGCTGCTTCCCATGGGCAGACGGATGTTCAGCCACCTCCAGGAGACCAGGGTTCCATCATACTTAAGTTGGTGACTTGGGAAGACAAATGCCTCTTCCTTTTTCTTGCCTGGCTCTATACACTGACCATGATGCCATATGGTATGGAATATCCCTTGGCTCAGTTGGGGTCAGCTGTCCTGGCTGTGTCCCCTCCCAACTTCCTGTGCACCCCCAGCCTCCTTGCTGGTGGGGTGGGGTGAGGTGAGAGTCAGTCAAGACTTTGACTCTCTGTAAGCACTGTTCAGCAATAACAAAAACATCCTGAGTCACCAACACAGTTTTCCTCACAAATCCAAAACATGGCTCCATACAAGCTACTAGGAAGAAAAGTAACTCCACCCCAGCCAAAGCCAGCACAACACATTAGCAGCTTTTGTGCCTTACCACAGCAGCTCATCATAGAGAGGCAGAGCTGCACCAAACACTTTGCTTAGGGTTTGAACTTCGTTTTAAAGGCACCACTCCCTGAAACATGCTACCCACATGTCTTAATGGTTGGCACCTGCATATTGTGTTGTAGATCTGTGACTGAGTGCATGAGACAAGTAGGAAGGGGGACGAGGGCACACTGATGTAAACCCCATCCTCTGTTCGGATAGGCTGTGTTACTGCAGAGGTGATGGATGGTATGTATCCCTCCTAGCTATGGAATGCCTCCAAGGTGATATGTATTTCACACAGACACTAAAGGACTGCAACTGTTTCTGCCTCTGCAGCTTGAGCAGTTCGTTCATTAGACAAAAATTTGTTTCTAGAAATTGGACCTGAGCCTTGAGTATGTTGCTGTGCCTTTCTTATGCTTAGGTAACAGTCAACACTGGGACCTAAAAGCTCTGCATTAATTTAGAAACTTGTGTTTTACTAAATACTCCAGCCTGTATACAGGGAGAGTACAAACCAATTATGGTTCATGGGGAATTCACTTCCAATTTTTAGACTATTTTACCTGTACATTTTTAAGTAAGAGAACTGGTGCTTCCCCCACAATAGTGGTTTAATAACTATACAAGCCATTTGATTACTTTGTAAAAGCTTTTCTTGCAAGGAGGAAGATTCAAAACAAAGCAAAGATAGGAGAGAATAAGGGAAAACATTTATCTAAAGAGAAACTGAAGTTTATTCCTCTTATCTAGTGTGTTTTCATCTGCAAAGAGACATGTATCATATGTTAAAAAAGTTAGTTTATCCCAGCCAAATAGTTCCTATCCTCCTCCACTGGTTTTAGTTCTGTGCTCTGTTTGTAAATAAGCAGGAGTCACTATGATATGGTTTTGGAAAATAGTGAGAGAACAGCCTGGAAGACAGCCACTGCAAAGTTATTTGTGGGTATTTTACAAATAGACAGAAGACGTTGGAAGAAGGGGAAAGACTTTTCCCATCCCAGGTCTATTTGTAAATACATGGGACAGGAGCAATCAAGAGAAGGGCAAGACGTAGATCTTTCTGTCTTGTCCCTAGAACGATAAAGCTCAGCTCTTCCTCCAATTTCCATGGTATTTGAAGCACCTCAGTCTCAGTCCATGCTCAGAGTGTTTGAGCCATATATGTCACTATAGTTCTGTAGGCTCCAGTTCTGGGTCTAGGTCAGAGTCTACACCCACCCTATAGGTCTTAGTTACCCTCCGTGCTTACTCGTGCTTTGGCATCCAGGGGGGCTAATGACAGCGTTTAGTCGGGGTTACTCTTTTGTGTCTCTTAACTACAAAAGCCAACATGTTTTTATCACCTTGGATAAGGTGATGAAGTACAAAGTTCAGCATTATGCTCTACTATGTTCCTCTGTATCAAAATAAAAATATTTCACTTAATGACAGTAGCAGTATTTAAATTTGTAAAGGCATATTAAAATATGTCTTTTCTCTGTCTGACTTTTCTCTCATGTCTTTCTAGTCCTTGTTTTACAGAACACAGAATCTTTTTTTTACATTGCTTTTGCCACTCTTCTAGAGGAAACTTGTACGAAAAGGACAGAATATTACAACCGATATTTAAATGTCACTGTGCTCTTCATAACTGTTCAGGATTTTTCTGAACATGCAGAAGAAGTGAATGCAAGTTACATGATGATGTTCATTAGTGGGATGTTGACCATTTGCAATTTTCAGAAAGTCCATGCTGAATTTTGCACAAAAATATAATCAACTTCGTAACTGCCCAGGTGAAATACACACTTGGATAATGTTATGCTGCTGAGCTTAATTTTTTGTTATAAGACAGTTTGCTCTAAATTCAAGAATTCTCTTAATGTCCAAACCAAACTACGTAACTTCCAGCTGATCAAAACCTGTTGCCCTCTACTGTTGCATTTTTATCAAAGAAACATAGAATGGCTTGGATTGGAAGAGACATTAAAAATTATCTAGTTCCAATACTCATACCATGGGCAGGGATACCACTGACTAGAGCAGTTTGCTCAGGGCTTCATCCAACCTGAACAACTCCAGGGATGAGACATCCACAACTTCACTGGGCAACCTGTTCCAGTGCCTCACCACCCTCTGAGTAAAGATTTTCTTCCTAACTTCTAATCTAAACCTGCCCTCTTTCAGTTTAAGCCCATTGTCCCTTGTCCTGTCACTGTCTGCCTGTCCAAAAAGTTCCTCTCCCTCCCTTTTTATAAGTCCCCTAAAGGTACTGAAAGGTCACAATGAGGTCTCCCTAGAGCCTTCTCTTTTCCCAGCTGAACAACCCCAGCTCTTCCAGCCTGTCTGCATAGGAGAGGTGCTCCATCCCTCTGACTGTCCTTATGTCCCTCCTCTGGACCCACTCCAACAAATCTACATCTTTCATGTGCTAAGGACCCCAGGCCTGGATGCAGCACTCCAGGTGGGGTCTCCCCAAAGGGGAGTACGGGGCAGAATCACCTCCCTCAGCCTGCTGCCCACACTGCTTTTGAAACAGCCCACGATGCACTTGTCAGCTCATGTCCAGCTTTTCATCCATGAGAACCCTTCTCATCAGGGCTGCTATTAATGAGTTCCTGTCCCAGTCTGTGCTCATGTCTGGGATTTCCCTGACCCAGGTGCAGCACCTTGCACTTGGACTTATTGAGCCTCATGAGGTTCTCATCGGCCCACTTACCAAGCTTGTCCAGGTTCCCCTGGATGTCATCCCTTCCTTCTGTTGTGCCAACTGCACCGCTCAGCTTGGTGCCCTCTGCAAACTTGCTGAGGGTTCACCCGATCCCACTGTCTGTGTCACTGATGAAGATATTGAAGACCACCAGTCCTGGGACAGAGCCCTGAGGGACACCACTCGTCACCAGCCTCCATCTGGACATAGAGCCATTGAACACAACTCTCCGGCTGCATCCATCCAGCCAATCCCTTATCCTGCTGATTTCTCATTTCTGCTGAGCTGAGTTGACCAAAGGGAGGCCGGGAAGCAAAGGGCTTGTTTGCTCAGCCTCATGTCAGGTATCTCGGGCCGCAGGCTCATGACCCTGTGGCCAAGAATGCTGCTGTGCGTAGGAGCTGGGCAGTCCTGGCATCCCGCTGCCCTTCTGTCCCTACTGCTCATAAGGCCTTCTAATGGGCATGTAAATCAGAAAATGCACTCACTACCAACCCTCTAGTCTTGCTAAGGAGTTAGTCGAGGGAGAGATGAGTAACTTCAGAGAAAATCCAACACTCTCAAAACAGGAGCTCTGGATTGCCCTCTGGAGGTGCCTGCAGCTCTCTCTCAACTTTATTGGAAGATTGGGCTCCCAGGTTGAGTGGTGAAAATATCCATGTATATAAAATGTATCACAGATCTAATCTTTACCTGTGCCCACTTCAACAATCAAACAAGTCACCACGAGAGCAGAGGTTTGTGCAGCAGTAGAATCACTTGAGAAAGTGTAGTGGTGCAGATCCTTTGACCTTGCTGCTGGTACTATGTGTGTGTTTTGGGGCTGGGAGCCACCTACTCGAGCCTTGTAGGAATAGGACAGATGCAAAATCTTGTGCTGGCTTTGCTGGTTTTTGTGCCACTTGCAGGCAGATGCCTCATGGATCTGTCATCCACATGAACTTCCTGAATGCCAGTACACCTCTCTGTAGAATAAAAAAAAAAAACCAAACCAAGAAATTGATTTATGAACCCCTCAATATCAGAGAGCTGCATATCAGCATTTGAATCTGATACTGTGGAGCTTCTTGTGCTTCTTTAGAGATTGACTTGATCCTGCTGTGAATAATAGACCTACTCAGAAATTGAATCCATTTGCCATATTAAAACACCCATTTCCTTTTTTTCTGGGCAGATCCAAGAGTGTGTTCAGTTACTATTGTCTTCTTTTCAGATAGATTTTAGTAATTTTAAGAGCAGAAATAAAGTTGAAAAAGAAAAATACAGAGTTAGTGGGAAAACATAATAGGAACTACCAGTCCTCAATACTTAGCTAAAAGAATCTATTCCCAGAATGAATTCCATAACTTTTTTTTATACTCTCTCTATAAAGCAAATGGGAAATTTTATATCTCTGGATAATAATCCAAAAGACTCAGAAGTAGTGAAAGGAACCTCACTAGTTGTCAAAAAGTAGGGCTGCATCTAAAATTCTAGGGTTTTTGTTCTCATTTGGGTTTTTTTTGGTTTGTTTTTTTTTTAAAAATTGAATTAAACAAATTTGGGAATGCTTATGTGGGATCCAAAATATTTTCCATGTTCATGTGCCTGCATCAATTGCACATTTAAATCTCAGTTTGTACACCAGACCATGCAGATTCACAGAATCATAGAATCATTTAGGCTGAAAAACACCTTTAAATCATCGAGTCCAATGACTAATGCAGCACTGCCAAGTCCATCATTACCCATGTCCTTAAGTGCCACATCTACACATTATTTAAATACCTCCAGGGATGGTGACTCAATCACTTCCCTAGGCAGTCTGCTCCAGTGCTTGATAACCCTTTCAGTGAAGAAATTTGTGCTAATATGCAATCCAAACCTCCCCTGGCACAACTTGAAGCAGTTCCCTCTCATCTTTGAGAGAAAATGATACTTAGATTATTTGGAAGTTATTTTAATTTTTATTTTTTAGTCTATGATGCAATGCCGAATCAAACTGGTGACTGAATGAAGAGTTAGAACTGAGCTTTTTTTGGAACAAAGATATTAATTAGGATTCCATCCTGTGCACATCAGTCATGTGCTTTGTAAGATTTGTATTGCTTTTCCAGTGGTTTTCTTCATCTTAAGAATGCAGGCAGTGTTTTTCTAAGCCAAACTTGTCCTCTTGTGCCACGAAACAGACAAGCAGTGGCATTACAGGTTTTCTCACACTGGCCAATGTGCTTGTCCTTTGCAGCTTTGACTCTTTGGCTTAGAGGAGAGTTTACAGTCCATGCCTGTTGTCCAATGATGTGTGCAGGGTGTCTGGTCCTTGGTGTTACAAGACTTTTGAGAGCTCAGCTTGAAGCTCTCTCTTTAGTTCAGTAGTAATTATTTGGAGATGCTGAATTTTCACTACTAAAGAAATAGCTGTCTGACCACAGAACTAGTGCCCATAATTGAATTAACAGGGATTTTTTTTCTTTAACTGCCAGGCAGCATGCATGACTTTCCTGTTTCACCTCAAAGTGGAGTAAATTTCTAGCATTATTATCTAATTATAGCACTGGTCATTGGAATGGAAAATTATTGTTGCTTGGTTTTCCACTGTTAGTTGCTCTGGGGACAGGTAACAGATACCTCTATCTAAACCAGTTAGTTTTAAAAATTATTTTTAAATGTATGCTGCTGCTGCTGCATGGAGCAACCCTGCCAGGTATTCTCTCTTTTGCCTGGAGCTGTTCATCAGCTGACTTCCTCTCCTAGTTCTTGACTCTCTCTTTCCTACCCAAGACAGGGATGAAACACACATGTGTGCATGAACATAAAACTGTTTCCTTCCCTTCTCTTCCTCATTTTGTCCATCTTTTCCCAGCCAAGTTTATCCCTTAGTTGCCAAGGGCTTCTCTCAAGGATTTTATGCTGCAGGGACAGAAAATACAGGAAAGAGGGAGAGGTGAAGGACTATGTGTCTGCTCACCCGGTAGGTGACTGATGAGGCATGCCAGCAGCTTTCCTAGCAGAGCCCTGCTGGACCCACTTGCCTTTCCAACTTGTAGCTCCCATCTACTTCCTTACATTGTGGATCCACTTGCAGCTGCCTAAGATATGGTAACAACACAGAGAGGTTTTGTCAGGATATTTTCAGTGTCTGTTTAAAAGGAAGAAAAGAGAGATGTGCTTTTCCAGTCCTTTCAGAGAGCAGGTGTTGCAATAGAAGGCTCTGCAGAATGGCAAGGAGGGATGAGGTAGAAGAGATGTGGGGAAACTGAACACAGACATCAGGCTGAAGGCATTTCATTGTCTCACTAGAAGGGAGTGTTCCCTGCCCATGAGTCCCGCGGGACTGAAGAAGAGTGTTTTTGGGACATGCCTCCCACTGTCCAGCTTTCAGGAATGATGCATGTCAGTCACAGTCAGCCTAAACTGGATCTGAGCTAAGGATCTGCAGGAGTTAGTGGTTTCCTTGATTGCGTAGGCTCAGCTGGAGAAAGGAGTTCTGGCTCAAGCACAGGTGTGTGCAGCAACGTCTGCTCTTTTACTTGGGTAATAAATCTATTATTTTACCATTATACTGCTCCACAGAGAATTCTGGTTTTGGTCCAGCATGCTCTGGGATCTGCTCAGCCTCATTTCTCATTGCTCTGAGCTGATGCTGCCAGCAGAAGTGTAAATTGCGACGGTGCTTCTGTGATGCAAAGGCCCAGCTCTCTGCTGGCTACTCATCACATCACCACCGCAGCAGAGCATCGTTGACAGCCATTACCAAAGGAGTCCAGATGAATGTTTTATGTTTTAATTCCAGCTAGCTCAGACCTGTTGCACAGCTGTGTGTTTACAACAATCTGTGTAGGACTGTTTTGGAACCACTTTATTTCATCACACGCTTTATTATTGTGTTGTAATTAGCCAGAGTCAAACGAATGATCTTGATTACAGAGCATAACCAAGAATAGGTGCATTTCATAGCATTGTTCCACCTTGTTTTAAAATTTTCTTTAAAATACACTTGAAATGTAAATGTAACAAATACCCTGAAAGGTTAATTTTTATTCAGTGATGAGTAGGAAATTTTTTACTTGTGTTTTTTTCAGACTGAAAGATACTCTTGACAAGCTCTGCTCTTTTACTAGACAGTTTTTATTATGTGACATGCCTGTTTGTTATTTGACAGTCTGCTCATGTTTGGACTCTCAACATGCAGGGGAAAATTCATTGTTCATTGTTTATTAAACAATCCTTTCAGATTTTGCACAATCTTTTCCAAAATTCTTTCAGTGTGTAATATGATTACATGCAGGCAGGTAAACCATGCACACTGAATTAGAATTATTTTTCCTACGTTTTTTGATCACTGCCGTGGAGTGGTGTTTAAAATTCCCTGGCATAATTTGCCTCAGAAATCAGAGAAATCTAATAATCTAATCATAAAAGTAATAATAGTGCTAATAATCCTCAACTGTGGAAGCTATTGTATGTTTCTTATTCCACCAAGAAAAAAAACTTGCACGCAAACAAAACAGTGGCTCATCTGATGAAACTTACTTGATTTGAAAGGAACAAACACAATTCATGTGTAATTACTAAAATTTACACCTGATATGAGTAAATTCACAGGTATGTAATGTCACCGCTCCATGAAAAGATCCCACTTGCCTTTCACCTTGTCTAGCCTGTCTTAATGGATATGGAAGAGTTTTCCTGTATTACTGATGCAGCTGCACAATGCATGCCAGAGATCTTGGGGATGTGTTTCCATCAGTTCAGTCAGCAGCTCTGTTTTGTTAGTCCTCTGAAATGACCAGTAGACAATTCCATTTTTCTTAACAGTCATTATGAATGTTGTTCCTAATTATTAACTTCTGATATAAATGGAAGTGTTCTGTAGTCAAGAACAGATTTTCTTTATAATTGCATCTCCAGTTAGTGGTGCTTTGAGATACCATTTGGATTCTGCCAGATTTTATGTCCTACAAAGCGTGATGAAACTAGAACTGCTTGACTATGTGACAGGTCTCTCAGATCTCTCCTGTTGTGTTTTACATAATTCTCAGGTAAAGATAACAACGTTTTAATCCTGCCTAATTGATCAAATTGTAAAACCCAGCAGAACGAGATCAGCAATCAACAAGAGTTTCTATAAATAGGTATTTACTGAGCAAGACAAAAGTTCTACATGGACTCTGTGACATGAATTGTGAACACTAACAAAAGCTAGGGGGCAAAAAAGAAAAAAAATCAGACCTTCGGTAACACATCTGATTTTAGAAAGTTTTCTACACATCCTGTGCCCAGTTCTAACTCAGCTGAAATGAGAGGTGAAATTGGGGATTAATGAATGGAAGGTAAATAAAGCACAGGGGAAATTTGGAGGCTCCTAGGAAACGTTCCTGCTCTGCTGGGCAGCTGAACATTTCTAAGGATGCCTACTCAGCATACATTTGAGTGGAATGAATTTGTTTATTGTAAGGCAAGACAAGCTCACAATTGAAGAAGATGAAATAGTTTCTGACTACTGCTGGTACTAGGGAGTTAAACTGACTCTGAACTAAAAATCAGTTTGAATTATTTTTTTAAAACTTTTCTTGAACCAGAACTGAACTTGAGTATTATTTTGAAGTTTAGCTGACTTCATGCTGAAAGTGAACAATAACAGTTTCAGTCAGAGCTGAACACGAACTAAGCTTAGAAACTGAATTGCTTGACTCCTGGTGAGCCACTGCAGGCTGTTCCCCCAGCTGCTGAGCAGGAGGAGAATAGGTAAGAGGAGCAGGATGTTTTCATGTGTTTTTAGGGAGCATGGATCAAGAGACATAACACACTAGTTAATCATCACTACAAATGTTAAAGCCATTTCCTTCCCCACAGGTCCCCAAAGCAGGACTCTCACATTGTAAGAATAACAAATATAAACCAGCATTGTACAGAAGTGACTGCCCTGAAAAGGCTTCAGTAACTTTTCCTGCCTCTCAATGGAACTTAATGCCTTGCTGCCTGTTTTTATAGAGGAGTTTTATTTCTTCAGCTAATTTAGCACTCCTTTAAGGAGCTCGCCAACTACATGGATTGCATGATCATGTAATATATACATATATACATGTACCCATACACAAGCCCTTGTTTATATTATTCAGAGTCTGTGAATGTTAGAACAAAGCCACGAGTTCATGATTCAAATAGCCAAACCAATAGGAAAGCTCAGGCAACTAGAAGCTGTTTTTCTGAGCAGGCCTGTTTTGGACAGCAAGTCAGCTCAATACAGTTAACTTCAACCACCAATTCTAAAGAATTATGTTCTACCTAATAGAATTGGTGACACAATACATTTTGGGCTTTCTTTTTCCCCAGTAGCTCTCTTGGCCTCTGACTCTATTCATTGCAACTGATTTTGCATACTGGATGAAGTGGGAACAACATTTTTCCAAAATAATCCCAAGTTATCACTACAGAAAAGGTGACAAAGGGAGGTAGAGCAAATCTTTTCATGGCTGAAATTTGTTCTTTTATAAAAGTAAGTTCTTCTTCCCACTCTTTATTAAGGCTTCATCAACATCCCCACTGCTAAAAGGTTTTCACCTAAGGTGGGTGTTACACACCTGGGGGGCTGAGATCCTGATAGCTGAAAGTAAGGGAAAGAAATGGTGGTAGGTGGTGAGATACCTACATCCACTGCTAGCATATTTAGTGGATGCTGTAAGGCTCACACAGTCTGACAATTTCCTCTGGTTTGCAGAGGGAAAGAGGAAAACTGTGTGGCCCACAGTGTGATTTCAGTAAGTTACATGCCCATAGGGAAGAAGCAAACCTCCTGCTTTATATTCAAATTGCTTTTATGTCACTTGCAAAACTGGCATCAGCTAAATAAGATCCTGGCTTACTTCTAGACATTGTTCTCTATTATGTACACTTAACCCAACAGACTCTTTCCCCCTTAATTCAGTTTCTCTTTCTGTATTACCTATTTTAGTCGAAGTCCTGTGCTTTATTGCTTCCATGCTGGCTAATAGTATTTCTCCAATTTGCAGGTTAATGCATTTATTGTTTCGGTCAACAGCTGAGCTACAGAAGGTGTACACCATCCTTGGTAAGGCTTCACATAATTTTTTATACTTTTTACCACCCCACAGGTGTGTGGTTAGACGATGGATGTCTCATTGTTCTTTCAAAATTCGGTGTATGCAAACAGTTAACTCCTGACAGTTGTGGGAAAGAAATGTCACACGAAAGACATTTTAGCCAAAAGGTGGCACTGCGGCTGCACAGATTTTGCAGTAGATGAGCAGTCTGGCAAAATGTAAGGATCTACTCAATACTTGTATTTTAATTCCTCTTTTCATACCACACAATTGGTAACTGTTGCAAACTGGCTAATTATTTCTCAAACATTAGCATAAGATCAATGCTTCCTAAAGCAGATAATTTGGTAACTGTACTATAAATACTTTATCCTTGTTTTAGTGAATTTGAAAAACTCCAAACCAACTACAATAAAACCCCCCCCACACCCAATCAATATCTGAAAATGTGCTGCCAAAGTGCACAGAATGTTTCAGCTGTGCATGTATCCTACACACAGAGACTACCATTAACTGCTGATTTGTAGCCTCTAAGGCAAGGAGAGCTTCCTTAGGAACTCTGAGTTTTGAGATAGATCCTGTGTCTTAAAACAATGCTTTACCGCGGGCTGATCAGATACTTCATTAGCAGTTTAAGTATTACCTAACTCTAGTGTTTTACCATCTACAGACACGATCACTATGTGTATTCACAAAGACTGATGTCTACAGAAGCTTATGCCAGAAGATTGAGAATCAAATATCCAGACTTGGTTCACGGTCGAGATGTTTGGGTGAGCCACGCTGGGCCTGAACGTGGGAAGGGGAGGGAGTCATCTCCCCAGGCTGTGCCCTGACACACAGTTGAGGCGTGGCGTTCATCCTGCTGGGACGGGGCTTCGTACAATCTCTGTTAACACAGACCGATGTTACATTTTAACTCCACGCACTGAGTGTGAACTGACTGTGCCTCCTCAGAGGAGGATTAGGCTTTTCATGATAGGGGTCCTTTTAACAGACCCATGGCACATGGAATTACCATCTGTAGTTGATTTTTCTTAGCTTTCCTGAGCATTTTCATATATGTAAGTCTAGAGTTCTTTACTTCCCAAATATACTAGTATCAGATTCCGTTAGTGTTTTATATAATAGTTGAATATCTGAATAATTGCCAATATTCATAAAACAAAAATCAGATGTCTGCCTGGCTCAACACTTGTCGTTTGAACCCCCAAATGCAAAGTTTTCATTTTTTTCTTTAAAAGATCCTTTGTATTTTCCTGTGAGTTTGCATTCATGTTTGCCATCATTTTTCTCTGCAACAAGGATATGAAAATAATTTCTTTTAGAAAACACAGGAAAGCAAAATATGCTTAAGTAATAATAGGAGTAAAAGACCCCAAAACAAACATCCAAACGACTTCAAGGGCAAATCTAAAACTCTTTAGCTTTGAAGTAAGACTGGATTAGGTCCTTCATCAGGAAGAAGGGCTGAGAATTTATGTTAAAGACCACAGGGTCTTTGCTCCTGCTTTCTCTTACCCCAGATCTTGCACAGGAGTGAAAATCTACCTAAAGCACTGCCCCCACAAAGAGGACGTTCAGGGTAAACTTTCCTCATGTAAGTATGAGGGATTGCAGTACATTGCCAAAAATGAAGCACATTTTTACTTGTATTGATAACAACATTAATAACTTTCTATTTTACAGCATTACTATTTCAACCCCAGCTGTAAGGTTTATTTAACAAAGGCACAGGGACACACCAGCTGAGCCTTGAAACTGTCCCTTTAAACCCCCAGCACTTTCTAACCAGCATCGTCTTTTAAAGGGTAAAAAGCTTTCCAGAAAAGTCAAATACATTCCAGCCACCGGAGATCTATTTCTTTCCCAGGCGACAATTTTCTTGTGGACCTAAATGTGCTGCTGAAACGGGAGGCGGGAAATGAACAGATTAGAGAAATCTCCTCCCCAATCAAGAAAAAAACTAAACAACAAAACTTTAAGGAAAAAAAAAAGTAAAAAAAAAAAAAAAAGAGGTCGGTTAAAAAAACCCCAAAAGCAACAAAAAAGAAGCGTTAAGGGAAACCGGTGAAGTTTTGTGTGAAGCACGGGAGTCGGCCGGGGGGTGGGTGCCAGCGCGGTGGCACGACGGTCCCCGCGGAGGGGCGCG